>OY748301.1:19846809-20082161 GCA_963556515.1 Nudaria mundana
CGATGATGAGGTTAGTAATTTTCTCCTTGTACTCATCCACTCAGCACTACTTCTTTGCAAATGGGTCGACCTTTCAAGCTCCTCTCTTTCAGCACAAGACAACTTTAAATCAACTAAAAAAGATGACTTGGCTTTCTCATATAATTCTGGACTCAGATCAGGTTTTTCGCAGTTTGGTCCATAGTGAGCGTCTTTCGATACAGCGCTGTGGCTTTTTTTCAATCTTAATTTAGGTTTAGCAATTAAACGGTTTCTACGATTACTATTTTCCACTTTCGCGATCAAAGGATTAGGACTAGATTTAAATATGACTTCATGAGTTTTACTATGAATCGATCCCGTATTAAAAGACACAACAGCAGCTGCGCATCGGCCCGCATAAGAACCACGGGAAGAATAATTTACACGCTTACCCCCAACTAATTTGGCAATTACTCCGTTAAAACTTTCAACTATATTACTTGTGCAATTATGAATTAAACTTCTAGAATGATATGACAGTCTTTTACTTAAAATTTCTACCGCGTCCATTAATTCGCATCCAACAATTGCTGGAAGTAACCCAACAGGTTCTATTCGACGAGTGTCAGGTCTACAAAAATACTCCTTGCAATGTTGGTGATTACCAAATACGTGTTGTGGACCATTTAGAATATCTTCACTAAGATTTTTTATTTTTTCTTCGAGTGACTGATTTTGATCCCCCCAATATTTAATCGCGCATTTTACACCCGTTCTTAAACGCAAATACCTTTCTTTTAGGAATTTCCGCAACTCGCAAGGATACTTAGTGTCTTTCGACAATTTCTCCAAGCTATTGCAGTAGTTTCGTAAAAGATGATTTTTGCATTCAATTTTCTCTACTATTAAATTATCGTACGGACCGTAATCTAATATTTTTTTATAAGTACTGGAATCGCCGTCTGCTACAAATTTATTATAAATTACACCGTGATCAACAAAGGAACGTTTAAACCCCTCAACTATTATGGTCGATTCCATCCCGGTAGATGATCCTGAATAATTCTTGAAACAATGGTGTTCCGGGGGCTGACTGTTGTTCTTTGCGGCTCGTGCACAGACTACGCAGTATTTATTTTTAACTCCAAAAAACAATACTTTATTAGTTTTAATGCCAATTATCGCAGCTGCGCCGGATAAGGCGGAAAAATTCTTACCATAAGATCTCTTGCTCCAACAACCGTCAACAGCAACAGATATTAATGGTGTACCATTTTTATCAACACTACCTATAGACACTGCGTACTCCGCTTCTTCCTTGACAGCTTCTGCCATGGAATGTGCTGCTGTCTTTTCCCACCAATCGCAAACCGTATTATTAATTTCATTGTACAATGAAGGTGACATGATTGGTAGGGCTACTGTGGCACTTAATGTTTTTAACTGAGAGTAGCTCCCACCAGATGATATGATACCAGACACAATTTGATGATTCACTTCCATGCTATCTTCTTTCTTTTCAACCAAACACACAGTAAATTTCATATTACACATACTACATTTTATGATGAGTTTTGAGTCCAGACCAACTTTTACTTCACCTATTATACTGAGGTAACTTAACTTACAATCCATTGGACCGTGGTCCCCTATGGCCTGAAGAGCTTTAAAAAAAAAAGAAATATCCACTACTCTACGCCCAACTTCCACTTCATCCACCTTTCCCTCTTGACGGTTGTCAATAACTAGTTCCTGTAAAGAAAGATAATGGTTTGATTTTTTTTATAAAAAATAATTCAAAAGGTATGGGCCAAATTTCTTCAAACATAGCTAAGAACTCCCTTAGAATACATCTTTGAAACACAGAACACTAGATCAAAATCTTAAACGTTTTTATCAGTCTTCGTCAATTATGAAAGTGAATAAATAAACATAATAAAAAACTGGTTGCTTGTAAAGTCGGTTTAGGACGATAATTTTATCGGATAACGTCATAATATTATTCTCCATCGCTTGTACTGCGCTCTCGCTTGACCCTAGCGTGACATAATGTGACACTTTTTTGTGCGTGTTGCCGGTGTTCATCGATTTATAAGACGTTATCACGTCATAAATTTAATAAATCCGACTATATGCATAAAAACTCAAAAGGTAAAAAGAAAACAAGTCTACGGTCTTGAATTATGTTACATAAAAATAAATAAGAACACTATTGTAATAAATCGAATTCAACAGTTGAGACCCATTGAAATCCTCACAGGCTCGAAGATATTCCTGACTAGCTAAATATTTCTTTAGAAATAGGCCCCGACTGCTAAATACGCTATATTACAATGGTGTTGTTATTTATTTTTATTACACATTTTCATTTTTTAATCTGTCGGGTTTTAACATTTTTATTGTTTATTTATTTATATTCATAACTGACGAAGACAAATATAAAAGTGCAAAAGAATTCATACAATATTATGTTCGTGATGAACAGAAATTATAAATTTCCTTTACGCTATACGTATTGGTTTTTTATGGCGTCACTTATTCTATGTCACTCGGGCTTAGAAGACAATTCTAATGATACTAAAAACATTAAAATCGGTTCAATAATTTTGAACTTATCGTGCCACAAAGATATATTACTTAGTATACATACATACATACGTACACCAGTCGCGTAAAAGATAATATTTTACAAAAAAATTCTTGATTTTGGTAAAATACGAGATTTGAACGTGAATTTTCTTTTGAGAAAGTAATTGAGAAGTATGTGTTTGTCTCACAATGAAAATAATAAATATTGCAAAAAAAAACTGTAGGTACTGAGATTTTGTCTTCGCCCATCACTAGCTAGTTTGTTTATTTATGTAACAAGTCTACAAGAATTACGTATAACAACTTACCTCTATACAGCGCGTAGCAGTGTTGCTCGGAGTCTCGGCCTGAAGGTTTTCTTCATTTTCAGTACTGGAAATATTATTCATCAATATCCACTTTTTATTTATTTTGTAATTTTTGTACAACCCTACGCCAGGCACGGCGCGCGCGCGCCCGTGCAATTTCTGATAGGAAACATACCTACTTCCACTTCCACATATTTAGACATGATGAACATGAAAACTAATAATACTGTAACTAATAATAGTGTAAGCAAACTCATTGCTTTGAAATACATAAATATATGAAAACTAATACTATATTATGTAATAAAATTTATTATTATGAAAATTGTTCCTATAGAAATTGACTTTATTACTTATATAGATATTGAAATTACGTAATTATTACCTACTGGACATTGTAATTTTTCTTCTTAGACTGACATACCTAATTGTGTACCTATCTAATTACATGTCAAATCAATATTTACATGCTGTTGTAGGTATATGTCTGAATCAGGCGATCTAAATCATTGTACCTATTTGCTTTGTAATGTACCTACCCTGTTCAAAATGCAAATAGATTATATTATTATTACTACTAAGACATGATAAGCATACACACAAATAAAAGTAATAAAACTAGGATTTTTACTTGACACTAACACAAATCTAGTAAATTTTTTCTAGGTATTTAGGACAAGACGTAGTCAAGTAGGCAGGTAAATAAATAAGTAGGGAGGAACTTACATTTTATTCCGAGATCTTTTGGCTTTCACGTTTTTATAATGCGTACTAAATTTTCTTTTCGCTGGCATGGCACTCAGCAAATTATCCTGCGAAAAGAGACCCTCGATTACCAATTACGTTTATGATACCTATTGCCTTTATCATGTTGAAAAATCTATGTATGTCGTGCAGAGAACTATATACCCCGCCAGTTCATATCTCGAGAAAATAAGGTGGGCAGGGCTTTGATTGTTTCAAGCCTGAATTGATACCTACTTTACAAGGTTCATAAAATGACCTACGCAACAAAGTAAATAATTTTGTATTTCTTACGATTTATATCTAGTTCCATCATGGTTTTCTTTCAGACTTTCATTATATCGGTACTTTCTATTTACTGAAAGTAAATTAGTTATAAAAATATTGTACTTACAGTTTTTCACAAAAAACACAAATTCACAACACGTAATTTTGCTGTAGCATCCGACACGCGTGGAGTCACTTTGAAATTCTATGGCGCACTGGCGATTAGTTGCGACGATCGTTCTATCGGGACGCGTTTGAATTTGCATACATTTTTCTATGGAGAATTTACGTAAAACATATCTAGATTTTAGGGCTTTAAAAGGGGAAGTCTTTGTTTGTAAAGGTAAAAAAAAAAGTACATGGTTATATTTATTGGCTTTTTCAGTGTTCAAAAAGTGTTTCTTTTTATCAATTTGTGTTGATTTATTGGGTTAAATCTGAAAAATACGAAGGCAGGTTTTCGAATTTTTTCTCAATTTTGTGCGTTTGTTGACGTTTATTATATAACAACTACAGGGTTTTAAGAGTTAAAATTAGCACTAACATCATTTTTTGTCTTTCATTTTAATATATACAAATTATCGTTGTTATTAATCATATGTAAATAGGTTAAATATGAAAAATCGTAACACTCTTTTCGGTGATTTTCACGATCTGGGCCCTTAACGTCCATTGCCGGACGTCACGGGGACTAAGGGTAGACGAGTATAACTTAAATAATTTAAATGTAATTATTAATTTAAGAATTCCAAAAGAGATGTGTCTCAATAATCTTGTTATATTTATTTTTAGTCATCAATTGAATCACTAATTGTTACCGATTTGACAGCAGCAAATAATAGTGACGTCATAGATTTCTATTTTATACAATTTTTTACGAGATAAAGTACGGTTTTGACATTTAATAAAAGGAAGGTGATTTGACTTCACAGTATTGTGTACCCTATCGTATGCCCCGGGGCGCCCCACAGTGGGCTGAAATTCACGTTTCATAGACATTCAAATTTTTTTTTTAAGTGCCGCTTTTTTTTGCTTGGAAACTATTAACAATACCTATTTTATGCTTTATATAATTAACTTTCAGGTTTAAAATCGTAACCAGCTCACTATGCATATTTTTTCCAAAATTTTGTATGGAGTGAACATAATAAATGATGATAACTCCGTTATCGCACAATTGCGCCTAATATCCTCTTAGGTTATTAATATATCAATTATTTTGGATTTTTTGACATACTCCATGCTAAGGTCAAACGTGCGCTTTTTTTTAAAAAAATCTTTGAAAAAATTAAAATTTAATATGGTTTATTTTCGTTTTTAACTAACAATATCAAGCTTAACATGGATGTATATAAACTAGAAATTTACTAAAATCAATTATTTGCTATATAAGAAAATGATATTCATTAATAACTATTAAAAACTGGGCTAAAATATTTATTCTTTATCTGTTAATAGAAACATTTACACATAGCCACTTAAATTTAATGAACAACTAACCAGTACAAAAATGATGACCTTACAAAATCATTATCTAACGTCTCTCAATAAAAATTACATTTTTTTTTGTGTATTTTCGTTTTTAACCACCCAAATACAAATGCTCACCCATATATATCACATTTAATATTCATATACTCACCTAAAAGCTAGTCATTATTACTCATAACAAATTTAAAAAACATGTAAACAAAACATAACAATAATGGATAATTTATTAAGAGGGTAATTAGTAAATCAGTTGTTCGGGCACATAGTTAACATTAAGAGGGTACTTAGTAAATTATTTGTTCGGACACATAATTAGCATTAAGAGGGTAGTAGTAAATCAGTTGTTCTGACTCTGAGTTCAACTCTGAAGATAGTGATTCAGAAAAGACAATATTTTTAATTAATATATTCATCGTTTAATTAATTTTATCATATAATTTTATTTGTACATAATATTTTTTTTTTCATAATACTGTTGAAGCCAATGAAATTACATAATTTTTTAAGATTATTTCTATTAAACAACTTTAGTACTGCTAACCGCAAAATGTGTCGTAAGATGTTTCAAATGTTTATATTTGACAAATATTACCAATTACATGTACAATCGGATTTTTAAATAAAAGAATATATATATAATATTTTTTTAAAAGTGCATGCTGTGGCCTTCTATAATTGGAAGAGTTCACTTGCCTTAGCAAATTATCAACATGAAACATTGTGACTCGGTCTGGAATTTCTTTTGTTGAAGGTCCTTAAATAAATAAATAAAAACAAATAAATTACAACAAATTTTAAACGCAATTATATAATAGTCAAAAAGTAGTTTGTTAAAAAGCCAGTAGATAATATTATTTCTGACCTTGTTATATACATTCTTGCAAAATAAAGATTCTGATAGTGGATTTGAATTGTTCAGTGTAATTGGAGATATTGAGAGATGTTAGATAATGACTTTGTAAGCTAACCATTTGTACTGCTCAGTTGTTCATTACATTTAAGTGGCTATGTGTAAATGTTTCTATTAAAGCCATTTCACAAAATGCGCCGTCTTAGTACTGTGCCCACTTGTGTATCGTAATTTATTGTAACTTCGATTGAAGTTATATCAATATTTAGACAAAGTATATGCAAGAATTTCCTATATTACTGCAGAAATTGGTTCTCTAATGAACGTAGTTTATTTTGGAATAATTTTATTTTTGTAATTACTGTGTATTTAAACCAAAAATCACGATCAAATTAAATGGTTTATTTTTTGACTAAATAATTATAATACAATTCAATCATCTGTTACATTAAATGACGATTAAAATATCCAATGCTTTATGTATTTTTTTAAACTCAATTTATAAGTATTTTTGATTGAAATACCTACTACTACTATTGACTACCTCGGTGGCACAATGGTACTATGTACGGACTGCCACGCTCGAGGTCTCGGGTTCGATTCCCGGGTCTGGTGTATAATGTATAATTCTCTTTAGAATTTTACCCAGATAATTATCCCAGAGTCTGGAACTTGTGCCCGGTAAATGGCAATAGGCTCGCCCCCTATTACATGGGACCTAACATAGCTGGCGAGATGTGGGTGTGTTTGCACACCTCTGCCTACCCCTTCGGGGAAAAAGGCGTGATGCTATGTTATGTTTTATGTTTTTTTGATTGAAATACGACTCTGAAATCAACTCTGCGCCCGTTTTTCAATAAAATGCTTGTGGGAAATTGATTACTATAGATCAAATAAGCTATTTTTAGTAAATGTGTTACATTAAACGTCAACACGAAAGCTTGGCTCATTTTTTGCGCATATTCAATAACTTCTAGTTATTACAGACTATGGTAATTTAGGAGCTCAAAATATTAGAAATTCAAACGAAAACGTGAAATGGCTCTTAACTGATAAAGAATAAAGATTTTAAGCCATTTTTTAAGAGTTATTAATGAATATCATTTTGTAATATAGCAAATAATTGATTTTCGTAAATTTCTAGTTTATATACATCCATGTTAAGCTTGATATTGTTAGTTAAAAACGAAAATAAACAAAATCAAATTTTAATTTTTTCAAAGATTTTTAAAAATAAAAGCGCACGTTTGACCTTAGCATGGAGTATGTCAAAAAATCCAAAATAATTGATATATTAATAATCTAAGAGGATATTAGGCGCAATTGTGCGATAACGGAGTTATCATCATTTATTATGTTAACTCCATACAAATTTTTGAAAAAAAATGCAGAGTGAGCTGTTTACGATTTTAAACCTGAAAGTTAATTATATAAAGCATAAAATAGGTATTGTTAATCGTTTCCAAGCAAAAAAAATCGGCACTTAAAAAAATATTTTAATGTCTATAAAACGCGAATTTCAGCCCACTGTGCGCCCAGGGAGAACTAACTGGTGCCAGGCTGATGCCGACGGCGGCGCCTGTGTCAAATAGTTTTGTGCCAATTCCCACAAGAACAGGAATGAAAAATAACCAATTCTGATGTGAGGCTATGTCATTCTATAGTTTCATTCAAATTCCTAGTCATTTTCGCGTGAAAGAGTAACAAACATCCATCCATCCAAACTTTCGCGTATCTTTAAGATTTATCTGGGTAACACAAGTTGCTAAGGGTCACATCATAAGCTAACTGATTAGTAATCGGTTCAGTAGTTACGGAGCCCAATCAATGCAAACAGACCAACGATCAAATCTTTCCTCATTATATTCTGGGTCTTTCAGCGTAGAGCACTCTGCTCCTTCGTATACGTGGGAGACAGCGACACACTGGTACTATGTATACGATGTATGCCATGCGACGTGGGAGACAGCGACACACTGGTACTATGTATACGATGTATGCCATGCGACGTGGGAGACAGCGACACACTGGCACTACGTATACGATGTATGCCATGCGACGTGGGAGACAGCGACACACTGGTACTATGTATACGATGTATGCCATGCGACGTGGGAGACAGCGACACACTGGTACTATGTATACGATGTATGCCATGCGACGTGGGAGACAGCGACACACTGGTACTATGTATACGATGTATGCCATGCGACGTGGGAGACAGCGACACACTGGTACTACGTATACGATGTATTCCATGCGACGTGGGAGACAGCGACACACTGGTACTACGTATACGATGTATGCCATGCGACGTGGGAGACAGCGACACACTGGTACTACGTATACGATGTATGCCATGCGACGTGGGAGACAGCGACACACTGGTACTATGTATACGATGTATGTCATGCGACGTGGGAGACAGCGACACACTGGTACTACGTATACGATGTATGCCATGCGACGTGGGAGACAGCGACATACTGGTACTACGTATACGATGTATGCCATGCGACGGTGGGAGACAGCGACACACTGGTACTATGTATACGATGTATGCCATGCGACGTGGGAGACAGCGACACACTGGTACTACGTATACGACGTCTGACGTATACAGCTTGCAAAGTATAAGTTTGCATGTAGCAAAATATGGAACTAATTTAATTGTACGTATATAGTTATGGTTCTAAAATGTTGTTTTTGACTTTTTCAATGTTCTGTGGCTCCCCTGTTGGAACGCCAAATAGTATGGGAACACGTGAATCTGGCGCGGTGGGCGGTGACGCGTGAGACAGCGTTGCGAATGACAAGTGCGTTCGTTACCATACAAATTGTATAGGCCACATCTGTTCTGTCATAATGCGTGGTATACGTCGCACGTGAAGGATGTGTTTGCCCGTGCCTATATTCGCCTTCGGGAATCAAGACACCATTCTGTGTTACTATTGTTGGTAACACAAGTTTCATGTGTTGGTCATTAGACGGCGCTAGTCTTTCTATTAAACAAGCAGTTGAATAAAAACACACTTAATAACTTAGCACTTTATTCGAGAGCCAAAAGTATTATTATCTATTCGTAAATAAAAATAAATTCATAGCACTATGGGTGTGCGCCACGACGTGACGTCACAACTTGCCAGCGACACCTGAGTTATTATTGTAGTGTAGCCAAGTCTAGCGCTAGTAGTCGGTAACGGTAGAGGAGCCAAGTCAGTCTAGCGCTAGTAGTCAGTAACGGTAGAGGAGCCAAGTCAGTCTAGCGCTAGTAGTCAGTAACGGTAGAGGAGCCAAGTCAGTCTAGCGCTAGTAGTCAGTATCGGTAGAGGAGCCAAGTCAGTCTAGCGCTAGTCGTCAGTAACGGTAGAGGAGCCAAGTCAGTAGCGCTAGTAGTCAGTAACGGTAGAGGAGCCAAGTCAGTCAGGCGCTAGTAGTCAGTAACGGTAGAGGAGCCAAGTCAGTCTAGCGCTAGTAGTCAGTAACGGTAGAGGAGCCAAGTCAGTCTAGCGCTAGTCGTCAGTAACGGTAGAGGAGCCAAGTCAGTCTAGCGCTAGTAGTCAGTAACGGTAGGGGAGCCAAGTCTTACTAGCGCTAGTAGTCAGTAACGGTAGAGGAGCCAAGTCAGTCTAGCGCTAGTAGTCAGTAACGGTAGAGGAGCCAAGTCTTACTAGCGCTAGTAGTCAGTAACGGTAGAGGAGCCAAGTCAGTCTAGCGCTAGTAGTCAGTAACGGTAGAGGAGCCAAGTCTTACTAGCGCTAGTAGTCAGTAACGGTAGAGGAGCCAAGTCAGTCTAGCGCTAGTAGTCAGTAACGGTAGAGGAGCCTAGAGTATAACATCGCTCCTGGCTGTTAGTATTTAAGTTCGGATCACAGAATGGTTATTCATTTTCTATTGAACCTATAATGTGGCTGGTAACGGCTATCCTCTAACGTGAGATCAACGAAACTGTTGACAAAAAGTGGGTGTGTTCTGAAACCCTGCTTACCTTAAAGAAGAAAAGAAAAGGGAAGTGGGCGTCGAAAAGTGACAGTCGACAGTGCGAAATACATGTACCTATAAGGTGGACGACGAGAGGCGTCGCTCGAGGCCGAGGCTGGTAATTGCCAACTAAGAGTATAATACTCGTAATTAGAGTAACATAGTTTATTGCCAAGTTGAATCTTTTACATTCGTCCTACTACGAACGTGTGTAACCAAACATCTTATTTTACTAATTATGATCCCATGAACTGGTAGGTAATGGTAAAATGCTTGATAACTTGAAAATGCAAACCTAATTGTATGTAAAATTAAACCATAAAAAAATGTGTGAAATTATAGGCTACTAAGCAGTTGGTCACCGTGTAGACTAATGGGTATAATGCTAATATCGTTAAACATGCGTCGCGTCGTGTCGTGTCGTGTCGCGTCGTGTCGTGTCGTGTCGCGTCGTGTCGTGGCACACGCCCTTACGAAATCTCCCAACCGGAGATGTTCGCCACATCATTGTAAAACATCACGATACCAATACGAAACATTTCAAAAATAATTCTGTATAATTATCATTATTATATAATTATGTGTATAATTTTCTGTTGTCAAAATTAAAGTTAACACACTCAATAGCAAGTTTCTTAACTGCCAATATAAAATACAATTTGACGTCATAGCTGATTAGTACATACATACATATACTCAAACATACACAAAATCATAATACATAATATTGTCCAAACCGCGCCAAATCTCTCTCTGTCATTCATTCTAACTCACTTATAAAGTATAACTTCACGATAATTTATACAATAACATTTGTACTCAAAAAGTTTCCGTACGCACTCGGTCTAGTCTACAGAGCTGTTAGCTGTTACCTACCTACTCATCTAACTTCCACGTGTGCCGCTGGGGGAAAATTAGCCTAGACCTATCTAATCATTTTTATCAGATTTGAAGTTAATATTAGACTCTTAGATTTGAAATGATACAAATTTGCATGAATTTACTTTTAGACCGAGTGCGTAGGCAAGTGTGGCTGTAGCATGAGCGCATCGAGCTCTCTTTGGTAACAGTGCGGAGTTCTATGGCGGCGCCGAGGGATCACTTGGACGACAGGAACATGATCAGTCTGGAACGAGAGGAGGCACGAGTGACTACTCGCTACCGAACATTCTACGATACCTCGAGTACCGATTAATCTTGATATATTTGACATTCGATAGAGGACATATTCTAAAATATCTGCCCTTTGATTCCACTCAAAGAATAAGTGTACGTGTATGTGTAGTTGTGCGGTACCTGAAGTGTATGGCCTTGTTGGCGAGCAGCCGGTTGGTGTCGCTGGGGTCGGCCAGCGGCAGCGGCGCGGGCGGCGCGTCGGCGCTGTCCTCGGCGAACACGTGCGCGCGCAGCGCCGGCGCCAGGCGCGCCTCGCCGTGCGGGCCCCGCAGCGCCACCCACTGCACGCCCACGGCGCCGGCGCCGCTCGCCAGCTTGCTCTTGAGCAGCAGCTGGTACGTGAGCTCGCGCCGGGAGCTCTGCGTCGGGTCGCGCTGGTTCTGGTTCACGAACGCCTTCACCACCCACTGCTGCCCGAACGCCGAGAAGCGCGACGTCTCGTAGTACAGCTTGTGCACGTACTCCTCCGTGCGGTACGGCCGCAGCTGCAGATCTGACCACCACACCAGAGTTATATAGGCGTCGACACCCTAGCGGAGAGCCGACCGTCCGTCGGTGGAGATCTTACCGTTGAAAGTGATCTTTTCGTAGGAGAGCAGGTCGAGCACCTGGTTGTAGACGGCGTTGGCCTCCCTGGCGCGCTTGTCCCTGTCGGCCAGGGTCAGCAGCACGTCGGCGGCGGACTTGGTGGGGTGCGCGCAGGCCTGCTCGTGGGCCGCGGCCTCGTGCGCCGGGCCCAGCCAGGGGCAGCCGATGCACGTGTAGCGACAACCCGTCAGTCTGCACGCAAACGCCTCACACATTAGCTCAAGCTACATGTTAGACTAGAATAAAACATCAACGATCAACTCGTTACCTTTGCTAATTTGGCAGTGATAAGATTTTTTGATTTTAAACGACTAACTGGGGAGCGAGGATGACGAGGGCACTAATGAAAAAATTCTACCCAGTTTAGTTCTAAGCGGTTTTCTTTGCTTATTTCTACACGACTGATTTTGGAGTGTGAGTAAATTGTTTTAAACCACCAGACGTTAGACTAAAGTTTAAAACACTCTGGTCCTTCACATACGAAGTATGCCATGCGACGTGGGGGACAGCGACACACTGGTCCTACGTCTTCCGATGTCTTATTTACGTTATCTACGCGCTATGACACTTAACGTGTGTGACAGCGTCGTACGCGTGGGATAGCATGGGAACACGCGAATGTGACGCGGTGCCAAATTAAAATAAACTAAATTCCCTTTTCAAGACAAAGACAAATCCGATGCATTTTTTTGCATCGGATTCATGGCAATCGTATGGACCGTAACTATTCCTGACGTATTCACAATTCGTAACCTTTACCTGTGGTGGTTCAATAATTCGATAGCAACTACTTTCTGAGACTTCAGGGACATTTAAAAGTGACTAATGAAGACTAGGCCTGCTCTCCTGGTCTACTGCTTACATTAATAATGATGGATGGTTCGATACTAGTCAGTCACGGCCGTTCATGATGCATTATGGTGTGACACAAACCGTAATTTTAGAATTTGAATAATCAGACATGAATAGAACGACGCTAAATGTACCTAAATTAGCCTTATACTACGACAAGTACATGCGACAAGTTATGCGAAACTACGACAAGTTCGGTTCGCATCACACCAGGTGTTACCGAGCGGAAGCCAGTTAGGTAATGTTAGTGGACGGGAGCACCGGACGGATGATGGCGGAGACTGGGACGCACCTGCGGCCCCAGCGGCGCTTGAGCGGCGCGCGCGAGAGGCCCCCGGGCCCGAGCGGCGCGGACGTGCGCCTCAGCACGCATAGCAACAGCGCGTACACACTTGTCACGATGCGAACCAAACTATCCAAGTAGCCAAAATGTGGCGACGAATCGACTACTAATTGCGAGAACTTGAACTCCCTGGGGGAAGAAAGTGGGGCCTCGATGAGTCCCAACACTACTCGTAACTACCGGTGGTCCTATTCCTGCTTTTGTTGGTCATCTCTTCGAATTCATCACACTGCACTTCATTACCGTCATTACTAAAGCGGCATTATTTTGTAAGTGGACAAACATAGAATGAATGTTTAAGTAAGCTCCTTTTAATTTCCCGTCTACCCTCCTTGACTTATCACAAAGACATCCTAATCCAATGGTATAGACGACGAGTCACCTGTCTTCGCAGATGTTCTCTTCGTGGTGGTGCAGCGAGTGTCGCGGGAACACGCCCGTGCAGTACTTGCACTCGGACGGCAGCTCCGACACGGTCTTCTCCACGGCGAGGTTCCGCGACGCAGAGATCT
Source organism: Nudaria mundana (assembly GCA_963556515.1). Classification (NCBI taxonomy): domain Eukaryota; kingdom Metazoa; phylum Arthropoda; class Insecta; order Lepidoptera; family Erebidae; genus Nudaria; species Nudaria mundana. The sequence goes on from OY748301.1 coordinate 19,860,472, forward strand.
TGGAGATCTCGACCCGGCAGTTGGGGCACGTCGCCGCTTCGTCGCGGAGCCGAGCGTCGGCCAACAAGTGTGTGAAGCAAGGAGCACACATCAGATGTCCATTGTTACACTGCAAATTTAAAAGTGTGTAATTATTGTGCATCAGTTGCATGTCCATGTTTGTGTGTACCAATATAATTCAGGTATTATTTTATGTATTTGATGATATTGATTTCAAGAATATTAGTATGGTATTGTATGTGTATGGCAGATGGCATGATGTATTGTGTGTACGTGATCTTTAAGTTCTTCCTCAGCCTGTGCTTGCAAGTGCCACCTGTAATCAAACTATAAATAAGAAAATAGGCTGTAATAGAAAACATAACCTCTATAAATACAATAATTTCCTTGTTGCCGTTCAGTCAGAAGAATCTCTCACTCCAAGTAGTTAAATAAAATATTAATTCCTCTTCAAGAAAATGTGAGTAATAGAGTTATATCTACATCCATAAATTAAGGTTCCTCCTAGTGGGTCTAAAGCTAGACTAATTGAAGTATTGTCAACCTATGTTGCACCACGGCTCAGATATACATATAGGTGTAATGACTAAGATATGCTCGGTGAAACCTTATAAGTGCATGACGCATTTGTGCACAGACATATAGGCAACTTATGTAGCTGTTACTGTAAGTATAAAGGAATACTTCTCAACACAGGATGAGGATTGCCTACGGGAATAGTGAATAAAGAAAAAGTAAATCTCTTACACATTTCTTTATTCAAGTGCAACTTTACAAGAGTGAGTACACACTGACACTACATCTAATTACAATAATTATCTTATATAACATTATCACAGATCAGTACTTAGTTCCTAAGTTGTACTTAAGTACCTATTTTAGAATACAATTAGCTGAACTCAATTAGATCAGAATACATGGATGGACCACAGGTCACGCCTACTCTAATGGCTAAAATGGAATATTAACATTAACATCAATAGATTGCCCCACTTTGTGAAGGGCACAGGTAAGTGCGTGATTATAACATTAATTAACAAATTATAGGTACATGGACAGCACAAAATTAACAGTTTATAAAATGGAAATAAAGTATGTCATGTATCGATTAACAAGACGCAATAAATTATTTCACAACTGCATCGACTAGGCAAAGTTCCTTACGTAACAAAGAAAAATTAGTAAAACAGCTGATATGAGCGTTAGTACGATCAGCTGTTTTGAAATACCTGATACACGGCCGCCTGTGGCAGGTCCAGGCAAACTGCGCAGCACAGGATGCCTCCAAGCCTGTGCTCGAGTTTATCGCTCGGCTCTGTCTCGACTATTTTACGTTTTTTGGCCAAGGGTTCATCTGCGTCCTTTGCATCAAGCGAGACATCAACGTCACTGGAGCACGGCACGGGGTCTCTCACAAATTCCTCGGCCATTATATAAATTGTAAAGAACGTATTTAACAACAATATAGACAAAAAATGCGCGCCACTGCGTCAAATTGATGGAAAACAACAACACTGATTGCGGAGGCGGATTGTTTATTGTTTGGCAGATTGCCTTGACTTGACTGACAGTTGAGTGTTTGTTTCTTGAACAAAGCTATAAAAAAATTCAAAGTAATTTTTTTTGGGAATTTTATGGCTTGGTTTCAAGCATTTTCAAGAACTTTGATAATGTGGACTTTGGATGGTTTTTGTTTGTGATCAAGGCTTTATGGCCGCCAGGCACGATCAATCAAAACTTGACAATAACGTACACTGACGCACATATTAATCGTTTTATAGTAGTCCATTGAAATGTTACATTTGGGTGTGCAAAAGTCAGACGACGCTATTTCATTTTTTAGATATCAAGGGGAGAGTAAAATTCCAAGTTTGTGGGGTCCAAAACCTTATGGGTTTTCCGCCATCTTGAAAAAGGGTTGCAAATCGTTATCGCGCTCTATCGGGCAAACTATTCATCGCACAAAAAATTTACGCCAACATTTTTGTCGCAAATTAAATTCTCTACAACTTTGTTCTATAACTTTTTGTCGTAGAATTAAACATAACAATTAACATTAACATTAACAAAAACAGATGAAAATTTGAGAACGAATTTCCTTTAAGGAGTTATAATTTTTTTTCTGATCATTTTACAATAAAATTCGTCATAGTATTTTTGTAGAGCAGTTTTCGAGGAATAATTTCCAATATTAACATTTCAATATTTCAAATATTGGATAGAATCAGGCGTTACCTGGCGAAAATCCATGACAAAGTAATGGTAAGTAAGATGTTCAAACTTTTTAAAATAATTGAATCATTCTCGCAAAAATATAAGACATTAAAACGTCGACAAATGTTTCACCTCTAAACGAGGCATTCTCAAGACTGTTTCAGAGAGAACAGCAGAATTTGCGACAGCATTTTTGTCGCAAATTAAATTCTCTACAACTTTGTGCTATAACTTTTTGTGGTAGAATTAAACATAACAAAGTTTCTATTTAGCGAAATGTCTTCTATTTAGCGAAATTAGTGCAATTATATAAAAAATTCAACATCTTACCCCATTGTGGACTTTCGCCAGGTAACGCCTGATTCCATTCAATATAACAAAGTTATTAACAAAAGCAGATGAAAATTTGAGAACGAATTTCCTTTAAGGGGTTATAATTTTTTTTTAATCATTTTACAGTAAAATTCATCAGAGCATTTTTGTAGACGAGTTTTCGAGGAATAATTTTAATATTTTTTTTTTTTTTTTTTTTTTTTTTTTTTATATTTGGTTCGCCAAATTGACGCCGCCCGCCTGGTGGTAAGTCGTGACGACGTCTAGCGATTGTGGGCCACTCTCACAGCACTCATTACTATTGAGAGTGGCCCTCAACTTGACGACCTACTGATGTGCCTCTTCACGCTCCGCTTAAAGAACCCAGGATTATATGTGGGAGGAAACACGTGCACAGGCAGGGCGTTCCAGGCCACTATCGTTCGGCAGAGAAACGAACGTTTAAAACGTTCGGTTCTCGCGAACATGCTATGCACTGTGTGGGGGTGGCATCTCTGCCCGGCACGAGTCGTTCGGGATCGGAAGGAAGAGGGTGGGATCAGATTGAAGAGCTCTTCAGAACACTCGCCGTGGTAAATACGGTAGAATGCGGCCAAGGAAGCTATTGTTCGGCGCTGAACTAGCGGCTCAAGGCTTCCCGTTACCTCCGGACAATCTATAATACGGATAGCCCGTCGCTGCATAGCGTCGAGAGCGTCCAGCAGATACTTCGCGGAGCCGTCCCAGAGGTGAGAGCAGTATTCGACGCAGGGTCTAATCTGCGTCTTGTACAGCAGACACCTCTGGTCCGGTGTAAATAATCTCTTTACCTTATTCAGTATTCCTAGTTTCCGCGAAGCTAGCCCTATACATCTTTCGATGTAGTTTTTATTATTGAGCTCTCGACGAACGTCTATGCCAAGGATATCAAGGTTGTCCTTCATTGGTAATAATGCATTCTGAAGAGAGGGTAGGGGAAGGAAAGGGGTTTTCTTCGCAGTAAATGCACACGCCTGTGTTTTGCGGGCATTGAACTCGACCAGGTTCTCGGTACCCCATTGAGAGATACTGTCGAGGTTACGGTCGAGATCAGCCACGAGTCGTCGTCTCTCCTCCTCAATCTCAGATCGCCCCGCCGTCGGACGAACCGAGTAACTCCCGTGCAGTGTGCTGTCATCTGCATAGCAATGAATGTTCCCGAGGGATAGCATATCATTGATATGCAGAAGAAAGAGAGTTGGTGATAGTACGGACCCCTGCGGTACCCCGGCATTCACTTGCAAGAAGCGAGAAGCCTGGCCATCGCAGAGGACCCGCACTCGGCGCTCGTTTAAAAAGCTGGCAATCCAGCTGCACAGTTGAGGAGGTAGACCATATGCCGGAAGCTTGGAAAGGAGCGAAGCATGCCAGACCCTATCGAAGGCTTTGGCGATGTCCAGGCTAATAGCCAAGGACTCGCCGTGCCTTTCCATAGCCCCACCCCAGACATGCGTTACGAATGCCAGAAGATCACCCGTTGATCGCTTTGGCCTGAAGCCGTATTGTCGATCATTGATTAGCGAGTGATCCTCTAGGAATTGCATGAGCTGCTTATTTATAAGGAGCTCAAGCACCTTGCAAATGACTGAGGTGACAGCTATGGGTCGATAGTTGCCTGGATCGGACCGATCCCCTTTCTTGGGGATCGATTGTACGTTCGCCTCCTTCCAGACCTCCGGCACGAGCCCTGAAGAGTATGACAGGCGGTACAGACGCGTTAATACTGGAGACAACTCAGCTGCACATTTTCGTAGCACCACCGTCGGAATGCCGTCAGGGCCACTGGCTTTCCGCGTGTCGAGTGACCGCAGCACTGCCTGTACATCACATTGCCTGATAACAATATCAGGCATTGTGTGGCCATAGTTGGCGATGGCGGGGGGCTGCAGGCCACGGTCGTCGACCCGGGAATTAGCAAAGAGGTCTGCGAGCATATCCGCTTTCTCTCGGGCTTTGTGAGCCAGTGTTCCATCTGGGTAACGCAGCGGTGGCAGCGAGGGCTGACAAAAGTTAGATTGCACGGCTTTGGCCAGTTGCCAGAATCCACGGCTGCCCGTGGGATGGGAAGTGAGCTCCTGACCAAGCCGCGCGACGCGCTGGGCATCCGCTCTCTTAAAGGCCCTCTTACTCGACTTTGTGGCCCGGTTGTACGCTGCTTTGAGGTGGCCCACGTTTGAGTCGCGCACAGCCCGGGCCCTGATCCAGGCGCGATATGCCGACTGTTTTTGTCGAACAGCTTTGGCACAATCTCGCCCGAACCAGGGACGGGCTCTGCGGATACTGGCGACATCAGTGAAAGGGATGTAATAATTCATCCCTAAACTGATCTTGCCAGCAATAGCAGAAGCACTATCCGAAGGAGCCTTTCCTACAAAGCAGCGCTGGCTCCAGGGGACGGACGCATAATAATCGCGTAGACCGTCCCAATCCGCTGACGAGTAGTGCCATAGTCGTCGTGACGTTTGTACAGGACGTGCAGGAGGTGACACCTTCATGACAGCGTGAACAACACAGTGGTCGGAACTACCCAGTGGGGCTCCTACCGAAACACTGTACTGGGCTGGGCGACTCGTCAGCAGTAGATCCAGCAGAGCGGGCGCGTGATCTGACCTGTCTGGTATCCGGGTGATCCCGCATACCATCTGGGTCAGACCGTGGGAGAGAGCGAACGCATGGGCGGCTCTACCCGCATGATCAGTCTTGAGGGACCCCAGCCATTCAATGTGATGGCCATTGAAGTCCCCCAGAAATACTAGGTCAGCGTTCGGGAACCGCACCTGCGCTTCATCAGCCGTCTCGCTGAGGTACTGGAAGAGCTTTGTTGTCTCAGAATCCCCTGTGTGGGATCGGTAGACGCACACGTAGATCTGGCTCATAGAGCCATGGTCTACGTGCAGCCAAAGGACGGAATTGGAGGGGTTCTCTAGGCAGCGCAACCGGCGGCAGCAAACATCCGCCCTAACGAACACGCACACCCCGGCTTTGTCTCGAAATTGTTCCTCGATGACATAGCCGGGGTAACACAGGTAAGACGTGTCGTCAGGGCGGCGTATTTGTGTCTCCGTGAGGAACATCACAGCGGGCCGTGCCGTCTCAAGGTGGTGGTGGACGGTATCGAGGTTCGCATGGAGTCCACGGACGTTAGTGAACTCCACCTCGGAATGTGAAGTTGTGGGGTTTCCTAGGGCCGCTGTGTAACGTTTATTTCTTTTTTGTTGCACTGCCATTGTAGATTTTGAAGAAGAAGCGTGAAGACAGGGCGACATTTAGTGCAGCAGTAAGTGACAAAGCGCAGGGGCTAGCTTTGTCTAGAACCGTGTGGTTAGGTCGGAGCCGACTCGCCGGACGGAAGGGCTCCCAAACCCCCCTGATGCAAGGCCGCCGCTACCCCACACCAGTTACCACCCGGAGCGGCGATCCCACATCAGGATTATGCGCAACATGTGGGGCAGCCTCCTGGGGTGGTTGGCCCCAGGCGGGCCCCATGACTGTGTTGCGGGCGGCCGCGGCAACGCCGTTGCTAAGGGTCTCCCTGGCCGGCGAATCGACCCACACCACCCACACTAGACTCCGTTTCGCCCCCACTGGTCCCATGCCTGCTGCACCATACATCGCCCCGGGCCCGGCGGTGCAGCTGCTGAACCCCGAACGCAACCCAGCCTGGGCTGGGTTACTTGGGGGGCTTTAGCACAGCTGCACGGTGGTACCCCCCCGGACCAACACTGTTGTACCACCTGGTACCCACGTAGGGGCCGAAGCCACTCCATAGGTACCGTAAATTAACGAGCCTCGTCCGTTTATCAGCAGGTGCGCCACTAGCAGGTGAGGTCGCTGGGGCCCTAAAGATGTTGGTAGAGCCCCTTTGCACCCAAAACATTTCAATATTTATTTGTTTATACGGGTTTTACAGCGCTCCGAAATTAACAGTATTCAAAAAATAGGTACTCTCATAAGTACTCGTATTAACATAAAAATGAATAATCACACAATTTTCTCTCATTTTTCATTATTGAAATAAAAACATTGTAATCCTATTGATGTTGCACTGTTATTAATAACTATTTATGGACTCTTTTCCCCCACGACGAAACTTTTGAAATGACTAATTTTCACAATAATTTCTTCTTTATTTTTTCTACAATTCTACATACATAAAATCACGCCTCTTTCCCAGTGGGGTAGGTATAGACACATAGGACCCCACAAACTTGGATTTAGCTTTACACTACCTCCCGTAGATATCCAAAAACTAAAATAGCGTCCTCAGACTTTTCCACACTTAGCCCCAGAAAATGTAACATTTCAATGGACTATAGCTGCTTGAAGCGTTTCTCAAACAATTGACGTGAATGACAATCCTTTAATCCAGGATACTTATTATAGGGTCTTTCTTCCCAAATGTTGGAGGTGAATAAGTGGGACTTTGTAGGGGCGTTATTTTTTAGTGGTATTTTTAGGGATATTTAGCCTTCTTATATTTTTACATTTATACTGGTCTAGTATTATAAACAAAAAGATATGATTATTTGTCTTCTTTTTTAATTGAATAGGGCAAAGAGTATATAATCACTACGGATATATTGGAATAGGGTTCGGAACTATTGAAACCGATTTTAATTTTTAATTTTTCCTGAGTGCTAAAGGATTATTTTTATTTTTCAGATGATTTTTTATACGATTTAGACAGTTTTAGAGGTTTTAAGTTTCATGGATAAATATTTCATGGAGTTGGTAACACTGACTTTTTAAAGATTGGTAGGTACGTCCATGGTAGGTACAGAGTAGTGATGTAACGAATGTTAGATTCAACAAAACGTAGTGCTTATATTCTCTTTGGTTAGATCAGGTTAGATATTCGACATTCGCGAATGCGGGTTGGACAGCTCTTTCAAGAGATGAAGGAGAGCCGTAAAATCTTTAAAAGTAGATTGAGCTGGTGCATGAAACAGCAGGATCAGGTTAAGATGGATGAAATTGCATCCCTTCACTCTTCAAAGATGTTCAATAAATTTTGGAAAGCCACAAATAAATTGAATGTGAGATCTAGGCGACCTGAAAGTGTCGATGGGGAATCTCAGGTACTGCGCATTGCTGAGGCGTTTGCGCAACGCTTCAGGAATGTGTCTCCCCTGGGTCCTTACGGCCAGAACTTTCAACAGAAAGCGCGATAATGAGTTTCAAGCACACCGTCCAGTACTACACCTCTCGACAAACGCCTGTGTATGCATGCTTCTTAGACCTCTCCAGGGCTTTTGATTTTGTGTCATATGACACGCTTTGGAGAAAGCTGGAGGGGGTGGGCGTGCCTACAGAGGTGTTACGTATATTTCAGTTTTGGTACGGTAACCAGTCTAACTGCGTGAAGTGGGATCAGGCTATCTCGCAGCCGTATAGGTTGGAGTGTGGAGTGAGGCAGGGGGGGCTTAGCTCACCTCGGCTCTTCAACCTGTATATCAATGACCTTATCGTTGGGCTCAGCAGTAAGCGCGTCGGCTGTCATGTACGAGATGTGTGTGTTAATAGCATTAGTTACGCTGACGATATGGTGCTGCTTAGCCCAATGATAGGGGCACTTAGAGACTTACTGCAGGTGTGTAGTAGGTTCGCGAGGGAGCATGGGTTATCCTACAACACGCAGAAAAGTGTCTGTATGTTCTTTAAGGCTGACGGTAAACTACCTGAACACGTACCTCCATTACTCTTAATGGAGAGATACTCAAAAGGGTGAATGAGTTTAAATACTTAGATCATTGGGTTACCGACGGACTTAAAGACGATATAGACATGGACAGAGAGCGTAGGGCATTGACGGTTAGAGGCAACATGTTGGCCCGCAGATTTTTCAGATGTAGCCAACAAGTAAAAATTACACTTTTTAAGGCCTACTGTCAAAATCTGTACACGGGAGGTCTGTGGGCTAGCTACACTCAGCGATCCTTGAATGCCCTACGCATACAGTATAATAACGGATTCAGAGTGTTGTTGGGATTGCCTCGTTATTGCAGTGCATCGGGTATGTTCGCAAATAGTTACACTGCGGACTTCTATGCCATACTCCGTAACAAGACAGTGTCAGTACTGAACAGTATTCGGGGTAGTCGTAACAGCATTCTGAAGACAATAGATTGTAGTTACGAATCGTCAATGTATCGCCACCTTGTGAGGCGTACGATTGGTGCGGTCACGTAAAATATATCTTAAAATAATCACTAACACAACTAACATAGTCATAAGATAAATATCGTTTGTAACTAATAATACTAATAAATTATGGATTTGTAATATCTGAATTAAATGTTTAAATAAAAAATGTTTAAATAAATTTATTATTACACCATACGATAGTGTTGCTGTTAAGGATCAAATTCTGGGAAGTAATGATATACGGCAAATTTAAGGAAAAGCAATGGTAAGTATGATGTTTAAACTTTTTCAAATAATAGCATTATTTTCGCTAAAATAGAAGACATTAAAACGTCGACATATGTTTCACCTCTAACGAGGCATTTTCAAGACTGTCTCAGAGAGAACAGCAAAATATGAAGCCAGATCATAGTTGTTTTTAAGTATGAACATGTGAATCTCGCTAGCGCGATGTAGGATGTGTAATATTAAATAAATATTAAGTTAGGCTAATAAATTCAAAATAGGTATTTTTAAGACAAGAAAACAACTCTCTAATTCGCAGAAAACACAGTGTAACACACACAAACCAACAAAACTACTGTGGGTGTCCATTCACGAACAAATTAAGCAACGGAGATGTATGAAAGTCAGTCTGTTCATTGAGATTAAAAACTTAGAATTTTCATAAAATTCATATTTTATGTCAATTTTGTTCGTAATCACAGAACTGACTATTTCGTCTTCTAAATGATGCTCGTGGGCAAGTAAAATTTGAAAGTAGAACATAATGTTGTATCTCGCGTATGGAATTAGTAAGTTGGCAAGTACCTACATGTCTGTCTCTTATCACACTGGGCGGAGGTGGTGGTAGCGCGCGCGCCTCTGCCCAGTGTGATAAAGAAGAAATATGAATTTTATTAAAATTCTAAGTTTTCCTTAAATTTGCCGTATATCATTACTTCCCAGAATTTGATCCATACAGCAACACTATCGTATGGTGTAATAATAAAGGATGTGATTTTTTTTCTAAATCAATGGGTTCGATTCTCAGCTAGGATTATAGGTTTTAAAAAAAATTAATGATGAGGTTTTAAGTTTTATCAAAATCGGGCTCGTGACTCCTTTGAGCATTTTTCGCTATTCCTTATAGTTCCGGATTTGGCCATCCAAGCCCACTTGAAAAATTCACCTAGTTCGGTTAGTCCTTAAATATTTACAAATATCGCCATCATCGCATCGTAGCAAAATAATAATGTACCTAAACCTTTTGTGTGATCTGATTATCAAACATAGGCACATATTTTTTCCGACGTGGGGATCGAACCCGAGGAGACCCAGAGATTTGAGTAGACTCAATCGGTACCTTCTGAAAGTAACATAGCTTCTATCGGTCCACACTATATAGTCTTTGTGATTTATTTATAATTTCTATTTTAACAATAGTTTAAGCAAACTCACTGCTACTAATTATAAACGCGAAAATTTGTGAGTATGTTGTATGTATGTATCACTCTTTCACGTAAAAACTACTGAACGGATTTTAATGAAACTTTACAATAATATAGCTTATACATCAGAATAACACATAGGCTACAATTTATAAAGATAGTGTGTGAATTGTTCAAAATATGACACGGCGCGACGGGAACGGGAAAAAATCCAAATTACCACACGGACGAAGTCGCGGGCGTAGTACAAAAATATTTTATTGGTACATTTGCAACACAATTATCTATACTTAGATGAACTATATACTAGATGGCGCGTCACCAAGCAATCACTACCATAGAAACACTTCAGCTGACGCATGCTAGTGTGCGTGAGCGTATGTCATACACTCGCCTTGTTTGACGTTGTGTGGGTGTATAGTGGTGCCAGCTAAAGAAACTTTTCTTATTTTCCCATTTTATTTAGGAAATGTTTAGGGGCCTTTTAACTTATTATTTAAATTTTGACTTTTAACTTTTTATTTTAAACTTTTATTTTTAACTTTTTATTTTTACTTTATTTTTTTAAAACAATGGTAAGTAAAATGTTTTAAGAAAAAACTTTTTAAATAAACTTTTTAAAAATTATATAATAGCATTAATTTTTCGCAGAATTAAAAGACAACAAAACGTCGACAATTGTTTCACCTCTAAACGAGGCATTATCAAGACTGTCTCAGAGAAAACAGCCATTTATTTTTTTAATTTTTATTTTTAACTTTTAATGTTTAATTCTTAATTTTTAACTTTTTAATTTTAACTGTTTTTACTTTTTATTTTTTATTTTTAACATTTTATTTTTAGCAGCCATATTGGATTGCGAAATGGACACGAAATTTTTACTTAACATACCAAAAACCTTGCCCGACAGTTGGCCGGTTTTTATTGGAAATATCATCCTTTCTAGGTACATCACTATACACTCGCTACTACATATTCGCGACTCACTCTTGACCATTTTCAAATTATTTATTTTATGTGTCTGTATTTTCTAATGACTTGCCCAACGCCTATTTCTACTAATATAAATCAGGGAATTTTGAATTCGAAACTGGCAATACCAACAAAAATGACAATTATAAATTACACATTATTTAAATATTGATTTAATAAAATTATGATGAACTAGTGGTCGCCCGCGACTTCGTCCGCGTGGTAATTTGGATTTTATCCCGTTCCCGTCGCGCCATTCTCGCGAATTCACACAATATCTTTATAAATTGTAGCCTATGTGTTATTCTGATGTATAAGCTATATTATTGTAAAGTTTCATTAAAATCCATTCAGTAGTTTTTACGTGAAAGACTAACAAACATCCATCCATCCATACATACATATCTACATAGGTACTCACAAACTTTCGCGTTTATAATATTAGTAGGAAGTAGGATTATGAGTTTGGTAGGTACTTACAGATGGTAGGTGACTTTGCTGCTTGTTTTTAGTCGTCCTGTGTAGTTTCTGCAAACTTTTATTGCACATTTAGGCATATTTAGATTAACCTCAGAACCTTGCGCCCAAGTTGCTAGCGGCGTGGTAAGTATCGCATCTTCCACTAGTGACGAAAATGTGACGCATATCTCAACCTTATTCCAAATTTGTGACGCCTTGGGTTCGTAGATATTGGATGTTGAAACGGGGCGATTTTACACCTTGCGCCCAGCAGTTTTCTTTGAATTACTCATAAATCACTGCATTTCTGTTTCTTTTTAGGTTGTCACATTTCGTTACGATGTCGTCACTAATGCTACTTCCAAGTTTGAACCTCTTATGACCACCCATTCTCGAAATATAAAATGGGCGCAAGGTTTATAATTCTGAATGTTACGCCCACTTGTATTTTGACGACGGAAGCTCCTACGAGTTTGAAACTTGCATTAAACATTAGTGACAGTAACGAAACGCTATCGTGACGATCATTTTAGCTTCATAAAAGTTATCCTGAAGAGCTGTAAACTTTAAAGCATTATAAACCGTGTGGTCCTCTGTGGGCGGATCACAGTTTAGTACTCAGATGCTATAGTTCTAAATAATACCTACCTAAAGTCTACTTTCATCGGAATATATATATATATTTTTAGTACCTCAAGAGATATCTTTTTAATTAACAATTTATGTTCCGGCCGCCAGGCAGTGCTCTCTGGCCGCGCCACCTCAAATTAAATAGAGTATAATGGACTATTAATAAATCAATATCCCGAAAAAAACTACCTAAAGAGTACCTTGCATACGACAAATATGGTCCAATAAACCCCTTTAGTTAAGGAGTTATTGGTCGTAGGGTGTGGTCCGGCTGGAAGGTATACTCTGCAGCAAGTCAATTTTACAATATTTACTACATAAATCAATTTATATAATAGTACCTTTTCTCTACTCTTCGTTGATACTGTTTTCTCTCAAGAAACTATTCATTTTGATTAAATTAATCTTTAAAGTATGTGACGCGGCTAGGGAGGTTTACTTTCAACAAATATAACGAAATAGGCTTTATTTCTTTATGCTAACGAAAACTGCATAATAAGTACTTTATAAACTTTTATTTTTATTACCAATAACTCCTTAACTAAAGGGGTTTATTGGACCATATTTGTCGTATGCAAGGTACTCTTTAGGTAGTTTTTTTCGGGATATTGATTTATTAATAGTTCATTATACTCTATTTAATTTGAGGTGGCGCGGCCAGAGAGCACTGCCTGGCGGCCGGACCACATAAATTGTTAATTAAAAAGATATCTCTTGAGGTACTTACTAAAAATATATATATATTCCGATGAAGGTAGACTTTAGGTAGGTATTATTTTGAACTATAGCATCTGAGTACTAAACTGTGGTCCGGCCACAGAGGACCACACTTATAAACCATATACCCAGCAGATCAAAATGGAAACAAAGCATCTTTCAGGACATTTAACTATTGCAATAGGTAACATGGTTCCTACCTAAACAATATAAACACCATTCTTTGCTTATCTTTGTATCTAATGCCTCAAACACATTAATTATAAAATTTATAATTCACACTGCAAATTAAGTGCCAACAAATGTATGTTTTTCGTGGACTGTTTATGGCCGAAGTGGTTTTTATTAGTATATATAGGAATCTAAATGCCTTCACAAATGCCGAGCGCCGGCCTAATAAATAAAAAACCTACATGGTTCACACCTTACAATATAGATGGCGTGATTTTTGCACTCCGTCGTAAATAAAATCACGCCATGAAATTTCGATACTTCATCCCTACGACATAAAGTACATTTTAGCGTTGCACCACCAGGTTGAACGACAATGTTTAAATTTTAGAATTGTCTAGTCCTAAACTCCTAAATTATAAGATACATTAAAAAACCTCACACATATGTAATGTAAACCAAAAGACGATCAAAGGGGCATTTTATATTTTATGTAACTACTTATAAGTATTTGTAATTGTTATAAGTATTTACCTGTAATTGTGATTTTGATGTGACATCCAATTTTTGTGCCATAAAACTGATATTTAGGTATTCATTGAAAAACATTGTGCCTTCAAATGTCTTTACCAATTTTGATTTATATAAGTAAACCAATAAATAAACAGTATTCAGTAATTACATTATTAGCTTATCATTTATTATTAAAAGCAGTACTACAGGGAGCTGTCAACATCATAGAAAGCGTAGGTACCTAAATATAACTTTGCCAAACTAAGCCAAACATTAAATTTAAAAAAGTCTGAGTACGTACATTTTCATGGTCACCCTACTCCATAGAAATGTTTAGTGATGTTCAAAGTTGCTATAAAGCAAAAACTTGCTAAATGCTATCTGCTATATTTTTTAGCATGTTATTTGGCTGCGTACGGCAACACGATGTGTGCATTTCATTCAAGCGCGGCGACTGGTGTGTTAATTCGCAACTCGGACTCGGACTGATAGCATGCTATATAGGTACATAACTAGGTATGCAATGCATGCTGCTGTTGCAAAAAACTGAGCGAAGTGTTAAATTTTCGAACGACAACGATTTATTTTTTAATGTTCAAACTTTTTTTTAACTGCTAAACGTATGAAAATCAATTTTTCGATGATTATATTTCGATGGTATGTCTGATTTTCAACTACCTCGACTGAACTGAACCTCAGGATGGAAAGAAAATTGTTGAAATTGATAGGGGTTGTGCACAATGTAATATAAATATTATACATAAAAATAAAAGGTTTTACAAAGAGAGTAGATGGTTGTGAAGTTCAAGAGATAGATAAAAGGATACTTTAATATACATTTATTTATTTATTTATTTATTTATTTACTTTTGAAGAAGGCTTACAGACTAATAACAATTTTGTTGTGATGAAAAATATATACAAATATTGCTTACAACAAGCCTCCATATGTAGGAAATAACATGTTATAACCTTACTAAATACAATATAAAAACAAATCACTAAATACTAAATACAATATAAAAAAAAACAATCTGAGCACCGCATCCCACACCCCCATAGAAAGAATAACAGAAAAAGTTAAAGTAAAACAAGACAAAAAAAAAAAAACTGTACTACCGCATCTCACATCGTATCCGTGAAAAATGGTTCCGCTAAGAGCCGTCTCACTGTGCTTGCCTTAGTGCAAAACAGATCAAATTGCAAGTCGGAAGGTAGTTCATTGTAGCTGCGTGCACTCCGCAGTAAAAAGGAATTACGCCTGTAATTAGTGTTTGCGAATGGTGTATTTAGCAAAGGTCGTAGTCTAAGACCAAGCTGGTTTGTCCGCAATCCAATTTTGGACAGAGCCTCGGGACAGTCTATTGTTCCATTAGCGACGTTAGTAAGAAAACAGATGTCACTTACGTGTCGCCTTTGTTCCAGAGGGAGGAAGTGATAGCGTTGGCAACGCTGATTATAATCGTTCGAATGTTGTCGTGTCCTGTAGTCCAAATACCGAAGAAACTTCTTCTGGATACCCTCAATACGTGACTTATAGACCTCGTATTGAGGGTTCCAGACCTGTGACCCGTATTCCAATTGACTACGTACAAAAGAGCAATACAAGACCTTCACAGGCTTTATTATATAGATAGATAGAATAGAAGATATAGATAGCGTTAGCGAGTTTCTAGTTAACGGAAGTGAGATAGTAATCCTTTACCATATTTTTAAAAGATACTATTGTTTGAGCGCGTCTGATATGTAGCGGCAGGGCATTCCATAGACGAATTGCTTGAATAGTGAAGCACTTGTCAGAGAAACTAGTGGAATGCACCGGCATTTCCAATATTAAATTTTCTGATGACCTCAGAGATCTAAAATGTGTGTCATGGAGGAACTTGAATCGTTCTTTGAGATATCGGGGGGTACAAGGATTGAACAGTATATTGTATAATAGAGATAGGATATGAGTATTCCGGCGAAGGCGAATTGGGAGCCACTTGAGCATCTTGCGGAATTCGGATACATGGTCATATTTGCGTAGACCAAATATGAATCTAATACAAACGTTTTGGAGTCGCTCAAGCTTATCAAGTTGCTCCTCTGTAAGATCAAGATAGCTGACATCAGCGTAATCAAGGATTGGGAGTAATAACGATTGTGCCAGCGCAGTTTTAGTGGAAATCGGAAGCAGCATTCGCAGTCTACGCAGGGATCCCGTAGATGCAAATACTTTGCGTCTAACCTCTTGTAGCTGATAATCCCAGGACAATGTATTATCAATATGGACACCCAAGTTCTTAACAGTGTCGCTTATTTCGACAGGGGTACCATTAAAAGTAATTTGGGGCAACTGCGTAATATCAAGGCGTGACATAAACCAAGAGCTGCCAGTAATAATTGCCTGGGATTTGGATGGATTAACCTGAAGACCGTGATTGTTGCTCCATTCACAAATGCGCTCCAGGTCCAGATTAATGGTATTGATTGCAATATGTAGCTGATCCAAGGGAGCCTGCGTATATATCTGAAGATCATCTGCATAAAGGTGGTAGGATGAAGTAATATGTTTAGAGATAGTATTAATAAAAATAGATAATAATAGTGGAGATAAAACGCCGCCCTGTGGTACACCGACTGCGACATAACACCAAGAAGAAGACAATTCCTCCAGACGCGTACGTTGACGGCGACCAGACAGGTAACTACGAAACCAGCCAATTCCCGTTGGAGATATGTTAATAGAGCTGAGTATACCAAGCAAGATATCGGGATCTACGGTATTGAAGGCGTTACTAAAATCTAACAAGCACAAGACCGTGAGATTTCCCGCCTCCATGCCTAATCTGATATCATCCGTGACGTTGACTAAAGCCGTAACAGTACTGTGGCCAGGACGGAAACCGGACTGGAAGGGATTGAGAAGAGAGTTCGTGTTAAGGAATTTGGTGAGCTGAGAGTGAACAAGGCGCTCTAACACTTTTGAAAGGAAAGGTAAGATAGATATAGGACGGAAATGAGTGTTAGATGAAGGATTGCGTGTCTTAGGTAAAGGAATGATTTCAGCCTCCTTCCAAGCAGTAGGGAACTGACTATTAGCTATAGAAAAGTTCAGAATATGGGTTATGATAGGAAGGATTTGGTTGAGAATAGGTAAGATCATGTTACGGCTTACACAGTCAATTCCAACTGCATTCGATGTTATAGACAGTATGCTCTTCTTAACATCACAATCGGTGAATTGTTCGAAGACGAAAGCTGAGTGCTGTGGAGTTGGAAGTGATGAAAGATTATTCAGTGTTGCTACTTTAGTCGTCCCTGCTAAATTAGACGAAGAAGAAAAATGCAAATTAAGTGCTTCAAGATCCAAGGAATAGGGATGATTGTGTTGTTTAGACTTCCCAACTCCAATTGTTTTGAGAAATTTCCAGACCTTAGATGGATCTGCATTTTCAACCGAGGCGTGAATATATCGGCGTTGTGCATTCCTACACACCTTGTTGCAGTGATTTCGTATAGATACATATTTTTCCAAATTGTTAGGTGCTGGTCGACACTTGTATTTATGTCTCGCAGCTGCTTTCTTTGCCATCGTATCCTTGATAGAATCAGTTATCCATGGGGCAGGATGATGTTTAACTTTAATCTGCCGTACAGGTGCGTGTGTATCAAAAAGTTCTATTAATTTAGATGAAAAAATATTAACCTTCTTGTCAACCGTGTCTGAGAGAAATAGAGGACCCCAGTTGATTTTATCAGCATCCTCACAAAGATTATCTAAATCCATTCCACCAAAATTGCGCTGCCACAAAATACGCGGTCGTGCCTTAGGGGGGCGGAGTTTGTAGGAGAGGAACAGTAGGTCATGATAGGAAAAGGCATCTGCGCTGCATTGACCATGCCTGGCGACATGTTGTAAAGATGATACTAGTATAAGGTCGATAAGAGATGGATTGCGGCCAGGAACGTGGTGAGTGGAGTTTAAAGGAAGAATGGAAAGGTTGTGGGATAAAGAAGCGTGACGGAATGAGGAGGTGCGGGAATCGTTTTTTAATTGACACGTGTTAAAATCTCCCATTATGATTACGTGACTGTAAGAGGGCGACCACTTTTCCAGGAGGTGTTCAAAAGAGGCAAAAAAATTTATATTTGACGACGGACAGTAGTAGACTCCGAGTAAAAATTTCGAGTGGTATAGCTCCACCTCTAAGAATAGGTGCTCCCCAGCGTTCGAGAGTGGCGGCTGTGCTGAAGTATCTAGAATTTTGTAAGGAATATAACTACGCAGATAAACAGCAACACCGCCTCCCTTTCCGTCGCCACCGCGATCATTTCTAATCAACTCGAAACCAGGAAGATGGAAAGACACTGACGAATGAAAAGGCCTAAACCAGGACTCCGAAACTAGAATAGCGTGGATATTCTTACAGTCAAAGCTAGTCAGCATATCAGAGTGATGGGCGGGAATACTTTGAGCATTAAAATGGACTACATTAAAGTTCTTAGGGACATCAGAAAACTGGGTTTTTAACGTATCACCGAGTGATGGTACAGATAGAATACTAGTATAACTACCGCTTAAGCTAGACGCAGAATAGAAGCTTTCGCTATCACTCTCATTTTCAGATTCCGACATAATACAAAATTATGTCGAATGTGTTAATATAAAAAGTAATGTATATAATAATATTAAAAGAAAGAAAAATAAAATAAATGTAATAAATATACTATTACACTCTATTACTTTACAATCCACCCGCCAGTTGAGCGTCAGAAATCACAGTACGCCCCTCCACACTATGGCTTCAAGCAAATAATAAAGTACATGGCTTTAGTAGGTATATAGTTAGTACATCCAGGTCATACCTAAGTACACCCAGGTCATCCTCGACCACCCCCAAGGTCACCCCCGAGTACATCCAGGTCATACCTAAGTACACCCAGATCACCCCCGAGTACATCCAGGTCACCCCTAAGTACACCCAGGTCACCCTCGACGAACCCCAAGGTCACCCCTAAGTACATCCAGGTCACCCCTAAGTACATCCAGGTCACCCCTAAGTACATGCAGGTCACCCCCGAGTACATCCAGGTCACCCCTAAGTACACCCAGGTTATCCTCGACGAACCCCAAGGTCACCCCTGAGTACATCCAGGTCACCCCCGAGTACATCCAGGTCACCCCCGAGTACATCCAGGTCACCCCTAAGTACACCCAGGTCATCCTCGACGAACCCCGAGGTCACCCCTAAGTACATCCAGGTCACCCCTAAGTACATCCAGGTCACCCCCGAGTACATCCAAGTTCCGCCATTTGACCGATAACAATCACGAGCATGCGACGACTGGAGTGAGTGGTGCGATCCCGTCGTTCCCAGATGCTAAATGCTAATTTGCTAAAATACAACAACAATGCTAAATGAAATTCGCACGCGATTGGCTGGCGTCGCGCAGCACCTGTGACAGCCCATCATACGATATCGCAGATAGCATTTAGCAATATTAGAAAACCATAATAGCATTTGCTAAATGCTATATACAAATAGCACGATGCTTTATGATGTTATATGCTATATTAACCACCACTAGAAATGTTGGGTTTTGTTTCGAAAGCTTATAAGTTATAACTCTTCAGGATAACTTTTATGAAGCTAAAATGATCGTCACGATCATTGACTTAGGTATATGTATACTACATATTATAAGTTTATGGTCACGATAACGTTTCGTTACCGTCTCTAATGTTTAATGCAAGTTTCAAACTCGTAGGAGCTTCCGTCGTCAAAATACAAGTGGGCGCAACGTTCAGAATTATGAACCTTGCGCCCATCTTATATTTCGAGAATGGGTGGTCATGAGAGATTCAAACTTGGATGTAGCATTAGTGACGACATCGTAACGAAATGTGACAACGAAAGAAATAGAAATGCAGGGATTTATGAGTAATTCAAAGAAAACTGCTGTGCGCAAGGTGTAAAATCGCCCCGTTTCAACATCCAATACCTACAAACCCAAGGCGTCAAATTTGGAATAAGGTTGAGATATGCGTCACATTTTCGTCACTGGAAGATGCGATAATTTTACGGGTTAGGGGACATTCGGCCCACCATGGAACTGGCCCGAGGACCAGTTGCCCCTCTCAAAATTTGATAATGGTTAACTGGACTCACATCTATTTTGGTTTCAACCAAGCGAAGGGTGGCTTATATATTATATTATTATACAGTAGATAGTGTACATGTTTAAGCATTTATATATATACCGGGTGTTACGTAAGGGTTATATCAACCCGAAACCAGCCCCATCAGCTGGTCGACCAGAACCCGTTTCGATATGTGGCGACCGCCAAAAAAGACAAAAAAAGTTCATCAATAAATTTAACAAGATATTTCAAATCAAAACAAACGTGTCCCAACGCTACGGCTTGACGTAGTTACAACTAGAGAATGAGCGCGTAGTACGTATGTACAATGCCCTTGGCGGTTGTGCGGGCGTCGCGGCGGTGTGGGCATCCTTAAAGGATTATTTTTGTTTATGTAATTAAAATTTTGACCAACACATAGTTATGTTTCCCCAGATCCTCGTCCGTAGTTCGACAGGTGCACCACGTGCAAGTGATAGTAAAATCTCTGTCCCCAATTTTAGAAAAATCTTACCTGTTTACAGGAAAGGTTAATTTCTTGTGTAACAGTGCTAAATGCGGCTTCGACTAGACTGCGTTCACAGTATTTTTAGGTATCAACGCTCACGGTACAACTCCCGGGCGACGCTCAAATTGCCTTCTGATGCTCCTACACAAAGCATCATCTCGTAATACTCTTCGTTACTCAGAGCCATTACTACACAACACAATCACTATCACACACAACTTGACAACGTGACCTGGATGTACTCGGGGGTGACCTGGATGTACTCGGGGGTGACCTTGGGGTTCGTCGAGGATGACCTGGGTGTACTTAGGGGTGACCTGGGTGTACTCACACAACTCACAAATTAACACACTAAACAACTATTTAGCTACCTCACTGCACAAAGCAAAGAATGCAACTGAACTGACCTGTGACCTTGCTAAATGATTTTAAATAAAATTCTAGGAAACTTCAAACGGCGTCCGACGAGCGCTTCGTGTTAGTGCGGCATCGCTTGATGCGAAACAGAGACAAAATGTTCCTACCAGGAGTGAGACGGAAGGCTTTTGACAGGCGTGCATTATTTGTACCTATTTGATGTCGATGACCGAAGCAGCTGATTTTAGCTAGTGTTGTTTAAACAAGTGTGTATGAAAAGTGAAAGTGAAAGTGTGTGTGTAAAAAAGTTCATAAAAAAAACATTTTTACCGAATAAGGTTAAAATGTTTTTTTTATGATTATTTTTTTTATTCTCTGGCGGTCGCCACATATCGAAACGGGTTCTGGTGGACCAGCTGATGGGGCTGGTTTCGGGTTGATATAACCCTTACGTAACACCCGGTATAGATATAAATGCTTAAACATGTACACTATCTACTGTATAATAATATAATATATAAGCCACCATTCGCTTGGTTGAAACCAAAATAGATGTGGGCCCAGTTAACCATTATCAAATTTTGAGAGGGGCAACTGGTCCTCGGGCCAGTTCCATAGTGGGCCGAATGTCCCCTAACCCATTTTTACCACGCCGCTAGCAACTTGGGCGCAAGGTTCTAAGGTTAATATATTTAGGCAAAAGACCTACTGAAACCTACTGTAAAGATAAGCAATGGCTGTGCTATCCCTCAGAAAAATTAAAACTATGTTTTAGTGAAATTCAAGTCTTAATAATAATTGTAAAGGCATTAAAAAGATATAAACATAAGAAACGTAAAAAAAAAAATGAAGATAATAAATTAAATATTTGTGGATTTTTCAATTTGTAAATGCCATCATAAACAATTAAGAGATTATTTTGAAGATATGTCTATTTCTATTGAAGTGATAGTTCGTGCCGTTCATTCAATCGTATTTTTTGCGGCAAAGTACAATATGATGGGGACGATGAAATTAAAACTCAGGCTCAATTATATTATAATAAATAAACATAATAAAAAAAAAAAATCTATGACTGTTTTTATTTGCTCTTATTTTCTTGTTACTTATAAATTTTCAAGTATCTTATTATTTATTTTTTTTATGACTAAATTTGAGTGCGTTTGACCACAATCTTACCTGAATGTTAAGTAACGATGCGGTCTAAAATGAAGCACGCAAACTCAAATAATGCCTAAGTATTTACTCTTGCCTTGAAAATCCCAAGATTATATGTATCGGGGAACAATGACGCTGGAAGGGAATTCCATTCCTTAGCGGTTCGCATGATGAAATAAAAATAAAATAAAATATAAAATAAAATAACGTTTATTATCTTTGAAATTTTCTGAAAATTATTTAGATTCGTCAGAAGTTGGTGTGACTCTACCGAGGGTTCCAAAATGCAACGAGACTGAGAAGAGCCCTCAAGAAACTCAGCTCGGCTTTTTTCAAAATATTTCATCTTAAATCTAATACAGAGTTATTTAGAAAGGAGCAATTCGTTACGTTGTTACAACCAGGCCGCCTTGTCATCTAAGAAATCATTAATACTATAATAAGCTTTATGGCACAATTTACTTTTTATTAGTTTTTTAAATTTATTGACAGATAAATTTGCTATTTCGGTTGGCAATGTATTGTACATTCGAATAAAGTTCCCCGCAAAAGAATTACTCACTTTATGAAGCCTAAATTTAGGAACAGCCAGTTTATCGTTATTTCTTAAGTTTAGATTATGATTATCACTATTTTTCACAAATTTACTTTTGTTCTTGTGGGTATACAATAAAATTTCATAAATATACTGTGAATACACTGTAAGGATGTTAATATGCTTAAACTTATCTCTTAATGACTCCCGAGACCCCATTCCATAGATAGTCCGGACAGCCCTCTCTCTGCAACACAAAGATGCATTCAATATCGGCAGCGTTACCCCACAGTAGTATGCCATATGTCATGATACTGTGGAAGTAGCTGAAGTAGACAAGACGCGCCGTTTTAATGTCTGTAAGTTGTCGAAATAAAAAAAGATGAAAGAAGAAGCGAATCGAGAGGTACGAAGAGGTGGTATATCGACCACATACGGATGGAATCTCAGACCACGCCTTGATGTCCGATGATGGAATGGTGCCGGTGGAATTAATTCATGCAATTCCTGCGCACACTCCGAAATGTAACCTGTAGAAGACACACAGACTCGCAACCAGACGGCGATGGTCGAGACTGAAGTCGGTTGCTTGTGAGCGTCTCATCGCTTATAAGTTTTCTGGCGCGTCTGTCAATAGCTTCCAGGGCCTCAAGCTGGTAGCGGGCGGATCCATCCCAAAGGTGCGAGCAGTACTCCATGCAGGAGCGTACTTGAGCTGAGTAAAGACTAAGTAGTTGACTCAAAGTAAAATATTTACGCACCTTAGAGAGGATGCCTAGTTTTTTCGAAGCTGTTTTAGCCCTGGATTCTATGTAGCTTCCAAAGTTCAGGTTGGATGATAAGTCCACACCAAGGAGCTGAAGATGCTGAGTCACAGGTACAGGGACATCCCGGAAAGTAGGAGCCTTGGTGAACGGGCTCTTTTTGGCGGAGAAAAGACACGCCTGGGTTTTCGTAGTGTTGAATGTGACAAGGTTAGCATCGCCCCAGTCAGACACTGCCTGAAGGGTTAAGTTAGTGCGTTCAACCATTGCCACTCTACGATCGTCGATTTCCGGTTTTTTGGCATTTGCGCTGGAGAAATATCTCTCTGCAACCGTGCTATCGTCCGCATACCCAAACATACCGGGTCTGAGCAGGTCGTTTATATGTAGCAGGAATAACGTTGCCGAGAGAACAGATCTCTGAGGTACCCCAGCGTTAATTGCTAATAGATCAGACGAGCAGCCGTCAACAACCACTCGAATAGATCGTTCCCTCAGGAAATCTGAAATCCAAGCACAAAGATTAGCCGGAACTCCGTAAGCAGGAAGCTTGGTTATAAGGGCTTCGTGCCAGACCCTGTCGAAAGCCTTTGAAATGTCAAGTGACACAGCAAGTGCCTCACCATATCTTTCAAGAGCCTCACCCCAGATGTGCGTGGCATACACTAGAAGATCTTCAGTAGAGCGGCGTTGGCGAAACCCGTATTGCCGATCACTTAGGAGGTCATTATATTCGAGGTATGCCAGTAAACGTTTGTTTATTACACGCTCCATCACCTTGCAGAGAATGGAGGTGATTGCAATTGGGCGGTAGTTGACAGGGTCTGCACGACTACCCTTTTTCGGTACTGGCTGTACGTTAGCTACTTTCCAAGCTTTCGGAACTTTACCAGCCCGAAAAGACATACGGAACAGTCGTGTCAAGACAGGAGACAACTCGGCTGCGCAGTTCCTCAGAACAATGGCAGGAATACCGTGTTTTGAGAACCTCCTTTTGATGAATGCGGATTTCTGGCATTTTGCAATCACTAGGAGGTAGCTGAGGTGGTGTTTTAGTACCAGCATCTAGCCGTGAATTTTCAGCAAACAGAGAGGCAAACAGATTAGCCTTTTCCACAGCTGTGTGTGCCAGTGTTCCATCAGGTTTCTGCAAAGGAGGGAGTGAGGATCGACAAAAGTTCGCCTCAACACATTTGGCTAGAGACCAGAACTCCTTACTCCCAGATGGGTAAGACGAGAGTCTGGCCCCCACGCGGCCAACGTGATTGAAGCGCGCCTTCGTCAGTACCCTTTTGCAGGACTTGGCTACCTTGTTAAAGGCTTTCTTCTTTTTATGCGTGTCCGGAGATTTGCGATTTCTGGCATCAACCCAAGCTTCATAAGATGACTGTTTGTCTGCCTCAGCTTTCAAACAGTCAGAGCCAAACCAGTGCTGAGCTCTGATGCCAGATGGCCGGTCAGAAAACGGAATAAAGTATTCCATCGCCCGACCGATAACCCCGGCAACAGCAGACGCGCAGCTCGACGGATCGCCAGAAGAAAAGCAGACTGACAGCCATGGGTAAGATGCAAGGAAATGACGCATCTCATCCCAATCTGCTGACTTGTATCGCCACACCCGCCTAGTGCCTCTAGGGCTGGGGTCAGGTAGGGGACACAAAAGTAGGACTTAACCAGACAGTGGTCAGAACTGCCAAGGGGGGCTGAAACTGACACTTGATATCGGTCTGGTTCAGTCGTCAGCAGAAGGTCCAGACAATTGGCCGTGTGGTTCTCAATGTCAGGTATTCGAGTTGCTTGGTCAACCAGCTGGGAAAAGTTCATAGACAAGGCAAACTTGTAGGCCTCTCTATCAGCATGGTCTGTTTTCTGGTAAGGGAACAGCCACTGCTCGTGATGGGCATTAAAGTCTCCCAGAAAAACAATTTGTGCGGTCGGATACCTCTGTTGAGCCACATCGGCGGCCTCACTCAGATGGTCAAATAGCCTAGTTGTCTCCTGATCTCCGCTGTGCGATCTGTAGACACCCACATAAACAATTTTTTAATGCCGGTGTCTACAAGCACCCAGATTGAAGAAGATGAGGGATCTTCTAAGTTACGGAGACGCCTAGCGCAGATGTCATCACGCACATAGAAACATACCCCTGCTTTTGAACGGAAGTTGTGCTCCAGGGTGTGGCCTGGGTAGTTTAGGTAGGAAGTATCAGCAGGGGTTGAGATTTGCGTCTCCGTAAGCAAGAGCAGATGCGGTCTTGCAGCCTCAAGGTGGTGGTGGACTGGGACGAGATTGGAGTGCAATCCTCGAATGTTAGTGAGGTGCACTTTCAGTGAGAGGCCGCTGTTGAAACCTCATTTTCTTATATCGTTTCTGCATTCTTTTTTCAAGGTCAAGAAAGGAAATAGGCAAAGAGTGGCAGTTATGTGGGGCACCAACCGGACCCCAACGAAAGTTACAGCATTGCCGCACGGTGAGGAAACCTAGCCTGGAGACCGCGGGGACGCCCGGACCCCCCCACAATTGCCTGCTGAGGCCTCTCATCCGGTTGCCAACCGGCCCAACAGGAGCAACTCCAGGATTATGCGCGCGATGGCGGAGCAGCCTTTCGCGGATGGCTAGACCGCAATTGGGCTCCCAACTATCGGCGGGCGGCCAGCGGAAAACCGTTTCTCCGGATCCCGCTGCCCTCCAAACTAAGCACCGCGTGCGGCAATACTGCAAGGCACGTCTACGGTACACCAGAGGGTGCAACCACATAGACCCACTCTTAGAGGGCTACTCAGGGTTCACAGGGCGAACGCTTGGCACTCTGACTTCAACCCAGAGGGTGGTGACCAGCCACGGCCGAAGCCTACCACCGGAAAGAGTGTCGCTCTTTAGCACCACCCGGGGACCACGTGTAGGGACTCGAAGGTAAAGCCTACGGACGCGAGCGACAATTGGCCCCCATTCCCCATCTTATTTATATAATATAATGACGATGATGATTTATTATTGTTTTCTATTACAATTCATATTTTGTTTGTTATAGAAAACAGATATTCATCATTATTAAATGACATTAGGAAAATTGCAATCGGGACTAGTAGGTACCTTTCAAAGTTACGGAACAAGATGGGCAGATGTCGCTGTTGCTACCATTAAATGTGTTTGCATTAAATTCACTCGAGATGGCTCTCTATTTCCTATATATTACCTTACTCTATGATTTAGGCCAAAAAAATTTTATCGCATAAACAACCGTAACCCTTGACAACACAATTGTCAATAAAGAGTGGGAAGCTGTTCATAACCGAACAGTTCGGTTATATTTTTTTAAATGCATTTCTGACACTGAGGTTCCGTCTATAGTATATAACACGTCACTGTATCTATAACGATCGACAATAAAATTCAGTAATAGTAATATAATACTTTTAATAACCATATAATTATATTAAATTTGAACCATATAATATATGGTCAGGTTTAATCGTTATGGACAATGGTATTTTACAATTGTTAAAATGCATCACGGACCTAAATCAAGTCAAACGGTAATATTAAACCTTCAGTTTCCACCTGTTTAATATCCCCTTCACCATCAAATTTTTGGTTTCTTAGGCAAAGATCCAAAAGCTGAAATAATAGTCCCTTTTGTTCCTGTGACGTTACTAGTAAGTGGTTGCTGCACTAGTCCCGGTTGTTTCATTGTTGGCTTGTTGGCTACATTGGGTGCGGCCTGATCCCATTTAGATTTCCTTTTCTTTTCATCATCATCATCTGGTTTCTTGGCTACACCTGACATAAAATCCATTTTTGCTAACTTCTCTTTTCTCTCCTTTTCTCTTCTATCCATTTCTAATTTCTGTACCCGTGAAAGTTCATCATAATATGATTCTCTCCCCCACTTTAATGGATCATATATTTCAGGTGGATAGTTTGTATCTAATTCATTAATATCACAAAACTGAATGAGTTTTTCATAAATGCTTGGGTTTCTAAAATTCTTTTTGTCTTGTATAAGTCTGTTCATGTCGAGACCTTCATTTAACATTCGGCTATAAAATTTTGCTATTGTTTCCTGGAGTTCCTTTGGGCACTTGCCAGGTGGTTCTGGGGGAATTGTAACACCATCCTCTAAATCATCAGGGTCCGACCGCACAAGGGCTTCGTCATTGTCAACTTCCATTGATAGTCGTCTCATGTCATCTTGATTCTCTGCTGTGGGGGACGACGGTTCTTCATCTGACACTACTGTGTCATCTACATAAGAAACTAGCCTCCTCTTCGGAGATGTGGGTTCAGAGGTAGGTTCTTTGTTTTCCACTACCTTTTTAGGACTTGTAGGGGCTGACTGGGTCTCTCTGACATCTTCCTTTTCAGGTGTTGGATCTTCCATATCCTCTTCACCCTCTGAATCAGTATAGGTTTCAGTAAGAGATGCTAATGCTTGAGAAGCCATCGTGTTGTTTCTTTCACTGTAGGGACTGACTGAACTTATGCTAACAAAAATGTTACAAGGAACTTATTAAATACGCTAAGATGTCACATAAACAACGTGACCACGTATCAGCTAACCAGCTATTAATTTTAAACTTTAAACTATTTGAACAACAAGATGCACACTACATACAAAGTACAAATACCATGGTGACATGACATGACAGTGACAGACAGATAAGTGACAGGTGACTTGACCATAGATATAAAGGGAGCGAAGCGAGCGCCATCCCGGAGTTCGATTTTTTCTGAGCGCATGGCTGGTGCCTTTTTACCTCTGGCGCTTCGCAAAAATCGGGCTCCCAGATACTCACATACCGAACAACGTTTCTTGTCCAGCACCTGGAGCTAGTTAGGAATAACTAGTTCTTCCGTGCGGGACTATCAACTAATCAAGCATTACCTTGACATTGGCGAATCATCGATCAATTTCGATGGAGTCACGTATTTAAAAGAAGAAGAAGAAGAGCGCCATCCCAAGTCTCTGGACTTGACTGACAATTTTTGTGGTTTTGGCTTTTGGTGGATAATGACTTTACAGCCATTAAAATTTTGGCATGGCTACCACGTATTAGAGATTTCTACTAAAGTGATGGCTACCTATATAGAAGGAGATATGGTGGAATGACTAGATGCGACACGTCAAGCGTATACAAGCACCGCCGGGCGGGTGGAAATACCCCCTGATGCGTACCAGAGACGCCCGGCAAAGGACGTGGGAGTGGCCGCGGCCTTCAAAAAAAACGGTACCTACCTATACAAGCAAATAGTCAAAGTCAATCAGTGGATGTCAAAGTCAATTGTCAAATTATTTAGCATTTGACAGACACATCAGTTTGAATGAAAATGGACAGGGAGTTGGGTTGGACGAATTTGATATGAAAAATATAATTTATCGTTCGCAAATAGAAATCTTTATGTGAAATGAAAAAGTTATCAGCACATTGGATATTATATTTTTACTACTTTTATTAAACTGTAAGTTATAGCACCAAAATGGCGACACATCCAAGTGATTATACAGAGTTTCCGCCTGAGATAATTCTCAAGCCCCTTGCACTGATCGGACTCTCTGGGCTTGATGCAGTGAACAATGCTGTTCATAAAGAAATTTGGGATGCGTTTTCTAATAACCGTCGTGCAGATCGCACTCCGGTACGTTTTAAGTTGCTCAATAATACATTCGAGTTTCCAGTTGTGAAACCCAAGAGGAATTCATACGAGTGGTACATACCCAAAGGCGTCTTAAAGAAAAATTGGATACATAAACGTGTCTCGCTGATTCCAGCAGTAGTAGTAATATTTTATGATATGGATTGGAATGATCCACAATGGAATGAAAAAATCATTGAATGTGCATCAAAAGTGCAGTCTATCAGAGCGGCTGTAGAAGGGCACGCAACACGCATAGCTGTCGTCGTCATACAGAGCCGCCTGTCACCACCTCCGTCGGAGTACATGTTGGGTGCGGAAAGAGCACAAGCCCTTTGTGCAGCATGTGAAATACAGTCAAAGTCACTTTTTGTTCTTCCTCACAGTGATCACCTTATGGGCTACATTCTTCGTTTAGAGAATGCATTTTATGATATTGCGCAGAATTACTACCATCATGAAACAAAGAATGTCAAACAGCATAGAGACCACCTCAATAAGACAACACACCAATATCTGTTTGTGAGACATCAGTTCAAACTAGGCTATCTCAATGAGCTGAAGCAAGACCTGAGTACAGCTCATAAGCATTATATGCATGCATACAACAACTTGCTAGAAACTAGAGTTGTAGACACTAATACTCATGAGGTCAGGACTGTGGCAGGTTATATGAACTATAAGCTTTGTAAATTATTGTTTGCTCTTAATCTTCCAAGAGATGCAATAGCACAGCTTAAGTCTCATATTGAAAGATATAAAAATAGAATTGGTTCCACTGAGTTGCTATTTGAACATTATGCTTGGATTGGAAGGCAGTATAGTGCCTTTGGAGAGCTATTTGACGAAGCGATCCGGGCAGGGCTTCCAGCCATTCAATCACAGCACCCTGGTTTCTACTATCAACATGCAGCACAGTTCACAGTCAAGAGACGACAAGCAATGAGATCAGTGTGTGCTGAAGCCACACAATATCCGCCATCTCCTGACCCATTGGAAGGTATTTTAGAATTTTATGGTCAAAGACCTTGGAGACCTGGACGTCTTAGTGCTGACCCGCATGATCCTCAGAAAGAACAAGCAGCTGTTCTAGCACTACAATATAATGAGAGAATATTCAACCATTCCACTATGATCATTAGTTTCCTAGGCTGTGCAATTTCACAATTCAAAACATTCCACTCCCCTCGAATGAGAAAGCAGCTGGTTGTTGAAATGGCAAATGAATATTATTACTCGGCTGATTATGGCAAAGCTCTAACATTGTTAACTCATATGCTATGGGATTACAGAAAAGAAAAATGGTGGTTCCTTGCCTCGCATGTGCTGAATAAAGCGCTTCAATGTGCTTATTTGTCTGCCAAAATACAGGACTATTTGCAACTGTCCATTGAAGCACTGTCTAAATATATTCTAGTGCCCAGCAATGATAAGGACAGGATATATAAAAATATAATTTCAGTTCTCAATCTGAAGATTCCTTCTGCAGAACCAGATCTTCCAGCTTCTTCACAACACAAGGCTCTTGATTTATGGCAGGTTGCCATTGAAAAAGAACCTTTTTTAATTTCTGTAGATATGGCCAATATTTCAAGTTTTTTAGAAGTTAAACCAAAATTTAAGCAACCAAGGTATAGAATGGATGAAATTATTGAAATAGAGTTATATGTAAGACTGTCATTCAAAGCAGACCTTGAAGTAAAGCAATGTTTTATAACCATATCTGGTCTTACTGGAAATGTTGAATTGCCAATAACAGAGAATGATAACAGCATTCTGTCTTTAGTGGGCGGCACAGTTAAAAGATTTCAGTGTCACTTCAAACCCAATCCACTTGACAATGGAACTGATTTACAGATCAAAAATGTGTCTTTTACCCTGGACTCTGATTCCAAAAGGAAAATTGTTATGAACTTTAAACTAGGTGACAACAAAGTATCAGAGCCAACAATACACCCAGAATTGTTACATTTTATAAGGAGTCCACAGACAGATTACGAATTTGACTGCATTGTACCTGCAACAACAACTGCACTAACATCCAGAGAATGCAAGCTGTCATTACTTGTAGACAACTCTAGTCCTGCACTTCAAGGAGAATGGTTCCCATCAACTTTTACTATCACAAATAATGAAGATAGTCCTGTGTATGATGTTAAGATAACGCTTTCTTTACTAAGTTCTCCAGACAATCCGAACCCTGACTCTGTGACCGAGCTGAGTCTCAAGGAAGGAGAATCTCAAGTCCAGCCACTTAAAATAAGCTTTCCCAGCATTGGTACATCTGAAAGCTATTCTGATATGTTTTATTTAAAGACTAATAGAACAGCAACTACAACTGTCCAAATAAAAATATCTTACATTATTAATCTACCAGAAATATCAAAACTGGAGTGTATCAAAGAGTTCACTACAAAAATTACAGTTATCAAACCCTTTGAAGTGTCTACACGTTTTGTAGCAATGAGTTTTAAACCTATAACTAAATGTTTTGTGGGAGATCCTTTTATTGTTATGCCACAAATAAACATTTTAAGTCCTTGGGAATTACTTATAATAGACACAGAATTGGAAGTGGTCGACTGCTTTAGACATAGTGATGTTAAGAAACCTGCTTCCTTTATTAGAAATCTTGAAGTTGCAGAGAAGAACATTGCATCAGATGCTGTTTGCATAGAAGCAAAGTACAAACCAAGAGACAACCCAACAAGAGTTGGCCTGTACAATATTACATGGAGGCGGAGAACCAGCACTAGTCACTGTGTCATGAGTAGCACTGCTCTAGCAGATTTGCCAATTGACGACTGTCCCATTGCTCTCGAAGTCTGTTATCCTGAGGTGGTGGAGTTGCTTACATCTGTCCCTCTCAAGTGTACTTTGTATGGTAAATCTGGCACTCCTATAAGGCTCAGTGTCACTGTAGAAGGAAATGATGCATATATGTTTTCAGGATACAAGAAACTGTCTGTAACAGTACCTCCAAAGGGTAAAGTAGACCTGTGTTACAATGTACACCCTCTAGTCGCTGGCAACACTACACCTCCTAGATTAAAAGCCACCATTATAGGTGGTGGAGTGAGCCAGGAAGTAGTCAGTGAAATGTTTGAAAAAATCTTTCCACAAAATATATTTGTTATGCCTAAGTACAATAAATGAAAGTTATATTATCTAATGTTATCCTTTCAGTTTAGATGGAATTGTAAATATGTATTTGTGAACAAAGTGCATTATGAATATATTGTAGTTACCTTGTAATTATTATTTTTTATTATAATTGTTTGTAAAATAAAATTGATCTTTTCAATATACATTGGTGTCTGTCATTAACTCCTAAACATTATTCACCTGTGTCCAAGTAGGCTGAACTGTAATGTTAATAGATGACAATCATGGTTTTACCATGAACCATCGACCTGGATTGAGCTAGCTAGCCAGGGTATAGCCTTTAGTAGGCATCTAATGCTAAATATTGAGATGTGATAAATCCTATTGGGAGATGGGACTTAATTCTTTGTGAGTAACTAAACATACTATACAGATAAGAACATTGTTGTGTAACCATTTGTGTCTACCTTCACTGCTATAAACTGCCTCTAACCATTCTAAAAAAAGCTGTCTTATTGATGATCTTACTGTACACTAGAATAGAGTATGTTTGTTAATAATGCAAATTTAAGTGGGGCCATAATAATAATGCAATTGAAAACTGTAGTATTAGAAGATTCATTTATTAAAAACAAAATTAATCTTTACGCAATTCAAATTTCTCTTCCTGGACACCATTGGCTGTAATGATCAAAATGTATATGCAATCTCCAGTATAAATATCACGTTCAGCTGCACTGATGAAAACATCTTTCAATAGAGCCAAAGCCTTTTCCCTGGACAGAGGGACCTCTTTCACATTTTGCATGTTTTTCAAACCTATTTGATTGTCGAGAAGAGGTTGAAGTTGGGCACCCGCAGATCCTCCAGCTCTGAAGTTAGAGCGTTCACAATGTCCGACCGGATCGTAGCTGTACACACAACCTTTACCATCACCATCTAAGCCAGCCAGAACGTTAGACACATAATAAGGAAAAAAACGCTTATAGTATAACATCGTGGACAGCATCTGGGCCACGGCGGGTGTCGTCATGGATTTATTGTGGTCATGTTCATACATTTTCATTCTTGCTTGAAGTAGTCGGGTTAGAGTAAGGGTGTCACACCAGCATCCTGTAGCTCCGAGGACCGTTTTGTCTGACAATTTAAATAGTTTCTTCTGTTCTCGGGTGTAGATGGAGAAACCGGTGCTCAAACGGGTATCTGCACCAATCACAGCGTAATCATCACCGGCAATTGCAACAATGCTCCCACCATTGTCTGCATATGGCTGGAAGCGAGCTTGTTTTGCTCCAGGAACAGCATATTCAGGTAAATTTCCATCAACACTCAACATTTTAAGAGATTTTAAATTAGAACTAACTATTTGTGTGTAATGTGTGTATCAAGAACCTTTTTACGAATGATAACGCAAAAATTGAAAGACTGACGTCAAACAAGCAAGCCCAAAAAGTCATGCTAAAAGTCAGTCACCAATTTGATTAATTGACATTTGTTTTTTTTTTACTAGTAAGGCTTGGCTTGTGACTTGTGAGGCCTTTATATAATTATACCAAATCTTCATTCTTCTCGTTTTTACTATCCATTTCGGAAAGCGTAGCGTGGACGTAATTATTACGTCCACCAATCAATGTTATTTTTGGGATATTAATATAGCATAGCCAGTCTCCGGTCTAGCTACATAAAATTGTTTGTGGGCCAATGGAATGACGTTACGTGTACAGTATACGTCAAAAACGTCATCAATGTCAGATTATTTATCATCTAGCGTACGTACGGAATAAGTGAGCTTAGTGAGCTTTTATACCTCAAAACCGGCAAACAAAATGACTTCAATAACGTCTGTTATTCCTAAATTGTATCAAGAATACATTACTAAAACGCCTAAGAAATTGAAGATCATCGATGCCTATTTACTCTACATATTTTTGACCGCCGTTATACAGTTTGTGTACTGTTGTCTTGTCGGCACTTTCCCATTTAATTCTTTCCTAAGTGGTTTCATTTCTACAGTCAGCTCATTTGTGCTAGGTGGTAAGTTGATATTGTAATAATAGACTACTACTAATATTCTATATGTTAATTATTAAGAGTTGCGGTGTGAGAGATCTAAATCATATAAGTGTCGGAGCCACCTATTAAACTTTTACATACATTTAACTATATTTCATGTTGTTTTGGTTTTTCAGTATGTCTACGTTTGCAAGCGAACCCAGAAAACAAGAATGAATTCCAAGGTCTGAGTGCAGAACGTGGTTTCGCAGACTTTATATTTGCCCATCTTGTATTGCATATTGTTGTTATTAATTTTATAGGTTAATATTTTGTCTAACATTTAAATAATATAAGCGCTGTAATAAAATTATTTGAGAGGAAGTTTTATATTTTTTTTAATATCTTGGTTGTCTTTATCCTGGCCCATTGGTATACTGGAAAGTGACACCTGACCCCTGACTATATTATATCATTAAGTATTGTACTAAACCCTTGGTACTACAACTATGTTCAATGCTGCAGTGCATGTCGAGATAGTCAAGTTTCCTTCCCCCATCTTTGCCAACATTATTCACAAAAATGGTTTTTACAGAAACAAAAAGCTTACCACCAGGAACTATAATATTATCCAGAGACCAGAGATCATAGACTACCTGTGTGGCCGTGTAGCTGACTTACTCTTCCTAATAATTGACATTTTATGCATGTAACATTTCATTCTAAACATAGGTCCCCAATCTCAGTAAATATGAGTTCATGATTACCATGTCTCTTTACAATTAGAACAGCAGAAAAATTCCAAGAATATATCAAGTCTACATTGTCTCCTGTCTACCTGTCACCACGTGTTGCTGCTCTCATGATTACTCGGGATGGTGCGAGTGCACCTAATGAACACGAATCTATATAAATAAAAGTGCTTGTTTACAAATAGTTTCGTTCATTCACTTTTCACTAAATGCATAAGTGACTGCATTTTTCAAGTCTTGAAGTCCAAGTTTCTGAACTTGTGTCCAAAGCACAATAACGTGTTTAGTATAAAACATTCTCAATGTTTTATATATATATAGTTTTATTTATACATAATACAATTATAGAAACCATAGGAGCGAATAAAACAAAGGGTTCTCTTAGTATATTTATTTTGACTAGTCATGAATTAATTTTTATAATTACTTACGAATATAATAGTTATCTAACGCTGTGGCTAGCTCGTATACTAAAATATAAATAAGTACAATATCAGGCGCGTCACCTCGAGAGACATGGCGCGGGGGACACATTAATCACTTAACAATTTTATGCAACCATTTCTAATATCACATTTAATCATTTTATTTCCACCTTCCGGGGAATTATAACATATTTTTACAATATTTAATATATTACATAATCAGTGCAAACACTAACAATCACAATAAACACTTTCGCTTCGCCTGACTACATGATGCGTCCGGTCCGGCGCTCGCACGCTGCCGGCACGGGACCGGGGCGGCCGGGGTCCCCCCTGAGGGCTAGTCGCGTCGACATTTCCTAGTTCTGCACGAAAATCGGGCAATGTTTCGAATTGGAACGCGGGACACCCCCGGTGGAAGGTCGCCTCTTCGGTTCGCTCGGCTTACGAGCCACGCGGAGGTCGCCCAGAAGACGCGGCGCGGTCAGCTGCGCGAGGGCGAGGGGGAGGCGTGCGAGGGCGCCGGGCCGGCGGGGGAGGGCGCGCGGCTCAGGTACCGGGCGCGCGCGGCCGCCACCAGCGCCTCCTTGCGGCGCGCCAGCCGAGCCGAGCGCTCGTCCGCCTCCTCCGCGAACTCGCCGCGAGCCGCGCCCACCGCTGACCTGCAACACGACACCGGGTCACATGCCACTCCGCCGCGACTCCTGCGTCGACCCGGCGCGGCACAGTTACCTACATGGCGTCCTCGACGAGGTGGTGTGCCTGCAGCCTGACGTGGTGGTGGCGCTCGTGCGTGGCGCCGGGGGACGGCGGGCTCCAGCCCTCGGCGGTGGACGTGGCGGCGTCCAGCAGACGGGGCGCGGGAGGGGCGGGCGGGGCGGGGGCGGCGGGCTCTTCCAGACGGCCCTCCAGGATGTTGTCGAGCGTGAGGTCGGCGGAGGCGGTGCGCGCCAGGTCGGCGGCGAGCGTGGCCAGCGAGTACTGCGGGAACATGTGCTGCAGCTGCTGGGCCGCCGCCGCCGGGACCGGCCCGGGGCCCGCCGGCCCACCCACGCCCACCATCCCCGCCCGGGTGACCTCCACCGAGAAGCTGGGCAGCCACGACACGTAGCGGGACCCTGGAACACGCGAACCACGTCACACTCCACAGTCGAACACGATACTTTACACGTTGAAATCGACGGTACAAGTAGCACCGAACAGCCAATCGTGCCGGAGTATAATATCAATAGTGTCTGAGCCCTGAGCGCAGGAGCGCACCGATCACCGATCGACTACCTCATCCCCTAGTCAGTAGGTAGGTACAGCCAGTACCGTGCACGTGAGCCAGCAGCGTGGCAGTGAGCGCGACCAGCGCCAGCAGTAGGAGCCCGGCGAGGACGAGCGCGAGGAGCACACAGCGGGAGGGCCTCGCTCGCAACGCGCACAACTCTTTCATTTATCCATTCTACTCCCACTCCTTATAGTCCTTCCGCCGCCGCCGCGCACGGTATATTTGAGGAGGTCACACGAGAAGCTGTCAGTTGAGCTTGCTCGTGACGATGGGACGCCCGGTGATTTCGACGACGCCGACGTGGGTGTAGAGTGGATAAATGAGGAGAACGCTAGTACTTTAGCTACTATTGTTATGTACTTTATCAAACATGAGTTTTACCCTTTGACAGACTTGCTGTCATTCAAATATGATCTGTCATTTCCTTTGCAACACTTGAAACCTTAAAGCTTGAAACTTGTAGAAAGCATTGTCTTTGAAACTACTGAATCAATTCAGGAGATTATTTCCTCAATTCTGGTCAATTCTGGTACTTCCATTGCCTATTCTTAAGTGTTATCGGCCATATTTAATCCCGGGAAAACGTTTCCGAAACGAGTAAACGAAAATAATCAATCTACTCATAATTTTACTTTTAAGGCGCCGTTAACACTGCGAGGCTTCCGGCGAAGACACGGCACTCCACACGTTGGTGGAATGCTTAGTGTGGGCGAGTCAGTGCCGGGACTTCGTTGTGGGTCTGGGCGTAGATACCCTCTCGCTGGAGACCATGCTACGAGCCATGGTATCCAAATGGGAAGCCAGTGGAACGTGGCCGTATCCTTTTGCGAGCAGGACATGCTCGTGAAGGAGGCGGCCGGGACGGAGAGGAAGCAAACCATCCCCGATAAGTTCCGAAGAGTGCGGCGGGGGCGCCGCAGACTTGAATGGGGTCCTGCGCACCATTGACCTCCATGATTGGGGCCTGAGGACGACGGGCCGGCACCCTATCGTCCTTACCGAAGCAAGCTAGAAGGGCTGTGTGCTTTCACTCCACGCAAGCGGCGGCACGAGATAAAATCCGACTCCAAAAATTGGGAAATGCATACGACCTAACTTTACGACGGAGGTCACACAGGTGGCCTTGGTCCGCCCGGCGCCACAGGAAATTCTCTCGAGCTGAGGCGCCAGTTAATGGATGTGGGGGCGACCCGGCCCGCGGCCTTAAGACTTCGCGTGCCTGGCATTCGTCACGCATGTCTGGGGTGAGGTTATGGAAAGGTACGTAGAATCCTCGGCTATAAGACTAGACACAGACAAAGCCTTCGATAAAGTCTGGCATGCTTCGCTCCTTTCCAAGTTTCCGGCATATGGTATACTTCCTCAACTATGCAGTTGGATGGGCAGATTTCTAAACGAGCGCGGAATGCGGGTCCTCTGCGATGGCCAGGATTCTCGCTTATGCAAGTTTTTAATCAAAAACCTAGATTTTTTATCAAACGCCGGAACATGTCACCTTGATTTTAACCTAAACTATTTATGGTTAGGTTAGGTTTATGATAAAATTTGAACCCGCAACACGATTGAGCGCACGCGCGGTCCGCTTTTACGTACGTAGCCGGGCGTCTCTGGCACCACCAGGAGGTATCTCCAGTGGCGCCCGATAGTCGCCCATGGGTTGTGGAGGTCAGATGGCAGTCGCTTCATGGAAAATATTAAAGTTCAGCTGAATCGCAGATAGATTGGAATGCCGAACCCAACCGCGTTGGGAAAAGGCTCGGTGGATGATGAGGTAATTTTCGACGGCGGACTTTGGCCTCCTATGTGGCCTCTGTCGTGAAGTTGGGTTAGATGTTATCACGCATCATTGGGGTCGGGACCCTTCTAGCCTGTCTGTGTAAGGACGACCGACGGGTTGCTAGTCCGCCGTCCTCAGGTCCCGATCATATAGTTCTGCGGCGTCCAAGACACCGACTTCGAAACTCGGCGGGGACGGTACGCTCCCTTTCGACCGCCTCCTTCGCCAGCATCACCTGATTGCAGAAGGATACGGCCACTTTTTCCAGACCCACGATGTGTTCCCGGCACTGAACCGCCCACGCTGAGCACTCCATCAACGTCTTACGGAACCATCCCTCACAGGTAATCTGCGACGCGCGATAAGTGAGAGCATCGTGACGCTTTTGCAGACACTCGTCCATGATCGGAATGGGGCCTCGACAGGTCACTATTTACCCGACTGCGTCAGCGAGGGTTATGATTTACGCCCGTACCTAACTATCTATATATATGTATCTATATATATATGTATGTAGGTAGGGAAACCTAGCCCAAATCGAGTAGACCGCCTAAAACAGGTAAGCGTTCAAATTTGCGCGCCCTTAACGCAATTGGGTATCTGTGTACGTAGCTCCCGAGCAACGCGTCCCACCAATCACAGGCAGTCACCCCACGCGGTTCCAAGGTAAGAACTTATGAAAGTTTTTGGTCGATATTACTAAAAAAATATTGATTACGGTACGTACGAATACTCGAAAATGACCGTTAAAGTGTTATTATTAATTTTACTATAATTATTTTATGTCAATAAGAATGCTAATTGGTGTTATTGTGTGGTTTATATTCGTTTAATATAGAGGTTATATTTCCATTTCAAATAAAAGCATGCTCTTGGGCATATCGGGTAAGGGTAAAATAGGTACCCGATTTGCCCTTACCCGATTTGCCCCATCTCATATATTTTATGTAACATTCTAGATAGGTAGGTAATATTTTTATATCTAAAGAAATAAATTAAAGGTTCCTCTAGAATCCATCGCATCTACAAACATACCTACTATCTCCTAAACCTGTTTCACCGATTTCGTTGCCTTTTTTCACTATATTTATCTGGATGGTTCTTAGCTATTGCTGATGTTGTTATTTTTGCCTTAAGGGCTATCATTAGTAAAAGTAATAAAGGAAGTATTTAATAACATTTTAAATGACTGGTGTATAATTACAGATGGTTAATAAGTATGTGAGAAAAACTGCAAACGCGTCGTGGGATGAAAACTCAATAAAACTTGCCATTGATGAAGCTAAAAGATTCTGATTATATGCCGGCGACATTGAGTGATAGACCGGAAGTTGCTGATGGTCTAATAATTGAAGAAATTCAGACAAATATCGAAGAGACTGCAATTCCTGAAGTACAAAACTCTGATTCAGACCGCACAGTATCACCTTCTGTCCTGGAAGCCTTTAACAACTGTGTAACGCCAACACCGGCTACGTTAGCTGACGTCTCGCCATTAACTCAAGTGACAGTGACTCCAATGGATATCCGACCATCACCTAAAATGCTCCCAAATAAAACGAATCGCAAACGTAAAACACAAAGAGCTGAAGTCCTGACTAGCACACCTATAAAAGAACAGCAGAATGAGAAGGAAGAGCAGAAAAATAGATTTAAAAAGAACTTTACTACAGAAGTACGAGCAAGTACGAGCAAGAAACTGAAGCCACTAGCACGTATGAAGACTAAACGAGGACTCAAATGCAATCCGAAAGAAAAAACGGAGTACCGGTGTATTGTTTGCAATGAGCTTTATATAGAGCCGCCTGCAGAAGACTGGATCAGGTGTGACGATTGTGAGCTGTGGTCACATGAGGCTTGCACAGCCTACTCTGGACGAGGCTCGTATTATTGTGATTACTGTCACCAATAATTTGTTTAAAACAAACAATATTTCTACTTTAATTAATTTAAAACACTAAGACTGATTGTTATGGTTGTGAACTAGTAAGTAAATTATTCGATGCAGAAACTTTAATACTCATAGTCTTGTCCTACCTGTTTTGCCCAGAAAGCTTACCTGATTTAGGCCACCCCTTCGGGCAAAACGGGTAAATAGAAAGGATTTGTTATTCTTTGAAAATTTAAGAATTCATTATGTTTGTCATATAATTTATGAAGGCAATGACCATGCAAATTATAAACATATAAATAAAACTTCAATATGATTCTTCAACGTGTTTTATAAGGCCCCTTTCCTTTCTGGGCCAACCTCCCCTATGTATTGTTTTTTGTTCCCATCTACAAGCCTATACGGCTGGTTGGAATTGGAATGACTTTCAATAGAGCGAGAGCTGGTAAACATTTTAGGGCATCGCCCTAAAACCTTTGAGGCATTTTGAAAGTTTGTCGCAAGAAGTAGGGGACCCCTATCCATTGCGGGGCCCCGGGCAAGTGCCCATTGTGCTCAATGGGAAAGATGTACCTGGGCATAGGCTATAATTTATGAAGTCATTGTATAAATCGGCCAAAATATGATAATATCTCCCTTAATTGGCAAAAAATTCCGACGTGCGTCCAATTTTGTTATTACAAAACTCCTTCGAGTTCTACTGCACATCTTGGTTCTGTAGTACTTACCATTCATCCAAACAAACAAATACTTATATCGCTTATTTTAATTAAAGTAAATAAAATTTGTCTTTTACAATAAATATACGAATTTCGAATTATATTTAAATAACCTGGACTTTGGAAAGGGGGGGCTCGTGGTCTAGTGGTAACCGATAATGTTAACACATTGCAAAGGTTAAGCAACATCGAGTCAGGCCGGTCTTCGGATGGGTGACCATTTCTTAAGACTGAGACCCCTCCGTGCCTCGGAGAGCACGTTAAGCCGTCGGTCCCAGTTGACATACAAACATCTATGGCAGTCGTTAGGGGTAGTTGGAGCCCTAAATCAATAATCCTCGTGGTCTAACAGAACTTCGATATCGTCCATGGGTTGTGGAGGTCAGATGGCAGTCGCTTCACGGAAAATATCGAAGTTCAACCGAATCGCAGTTGAAAAGGCTCGGTCGATGATAAACCTGGATCTAGGAAAAGCATATTCAAGAACTCGCGAGATCTAATACTAAGCACTCGTGTGATAAAGTGGGGAATACATCGCAGGCGACTGAGACTTACGACTCAGTTGTAGGTTTAGGGTGGTCACCTTGCGACTAGTCAGCGCTCACCTTCACTAAACGACGCGTTCTCCTAGTTAGTTCCCCCTTCACCAAGCCATATTTGGTAAGATCGTAACAACAAGTTACAAATATATGTAAACTTATGTTTATTTGACGTCGATCCTCATGGTGTCAGGTGTCAGGTGGATCAGTGGAAACCTCAGTTCCATCTGACACAGTACCGGGACAGTTCAGTAACAGTGCAAAATATTCTTTCATACATTTTCTATGAACATGTCAGAGTCAGTGTCAGTGATGTCCGAGTAGAAAATATATAAAAAATATTTTGTACCGATACATCACTGATACTGAATTGTGTCGGAGGTTTCACTGATGACACATATCCTGGTAAACAAAATCAAACCACTATTATATTATATTCTTATTCTTTTTTTTAAAACGTGGCTCCAACGATATTCATCGATGATTTCACCAATGTCATGCTTGATAAGTTGATAGTCCCGCACAGAAGAACTAGTTATTCCTAACTAGCTCCGGGTGCAGGACAAGAAACGTTGTTCGGTATGAGAGTGTCTGCACACCCGATTTTTGCGGAGCGCCAGAGGTAACCTAGAAAGCCACCTGACACGCGCTCAGCAAACATCGAACTCCAATTCTACGAGAGTGGATTGAAAAGTAGTCGGCCTAACACGTTAGTTAGTTCTAAAAATCAAATCTACCCACATTATTTAGTTCAGTGCAAACCTGTTAATTGTGTGAAGTGTGAAACGTGTGCTATAATTAGTTTTAATTTTATAAATTTATTAACAAAGTAATCTGACATCATTTCCGCAAATGGAGCAAGTCGAGCAGCGTGCCGTCATTAAGTACCTCCATAAGAAGGGGCTGTCATCAAAAGCCATCCATGATGATATGGTCAGTACATTAGGGGATTGCGCTCTTTCATATTCATCCGTCAAAAAATGGATGGACTTTTTTCTGTTCCCTAACCTAAAACAGCACTTGGGAGGTCAAAGATTTTTGACAAATGACGGGGTCAAAGCAGCAGTAGACGCATATTTGACTCTAAGGAAGAATCTTTTTTTTTTCAACGGCCTAAATGCTTGGAAGGGAAGATGGCAAAAGTGCATTGAACTTGATGGTGATTCCGTTGAAAAATAAATTACACTGAATGACATTGTCCTGTACCTACATATCTTTCTAGACAGTTGTCAAATTATGAAAATCCTGCAGCAAGGTTAATGTACCTAGTATTAGTTACATACATATAATGACGCAAATAACCCTGAC
The DNA here is from genome assembly GCA_963556515.1 of Nudaria mundana. Lineage (NCBI taxonomy): Eukaryota > Metazoa > Arthropoda > Insecta > Lepidoptera > Erebidae > Nudaria > Nudaria mundana. The sequence goes on from OY748301.1 coordinate 19,902,937, forward strand.
GGGGTAGACAGAGATGTATTGCAAACCCACCGTTTGCTAGTACTTTTGCAAGGCAAGCATTTTGCCGTCCCCGAGCACCATACAAGCACAATAGATAATAACCATTCTGTAATCCGAACCTTAATTCCAATAGCCAGGATGTTACAAAGGGATCTACCCAAATTTCAGAAGTGCAAGCATAATAGGCTACTAGAGGAACTAATCTGTGTGTACTGACCGTCGAAGTGGAACAGGTGGTTGTGCGGGCGGGGCGCGGGCGGGGCGGCGGCGGGGCGCGGCGCGGGCGGGGCGGGCGGCGCGCGGGCGGCCAGCGCGCGGCGGCACGTGGGGCACGACGCGTCCTGCTGCACCCACTGGCACAGGCACGAGCTGCACACACACACACACACACACACGTCACTCACCCTGAACTGCTCCTCATCACATCAGATATCTGCTAGTGACACACTTAGAACAACAAATTCCAAATCGGTTCCGAAATATGAGGTAACAAACATAAAAATAAACAAAGTCGAATTGAATACTTTCTCCTTTTTTGGAAGTCGGTTGAAAAGAAAATGCCTAAGTGTCCTTTACAATCTGAGTTTGCTAGATGAAAGTTATCCGTCAATCTGGTGACGTAACAACTAGCAGGCGACTCGTACGACGTATCCGCGCTTGTGGTTAAGTCTGACTCACTTGTGGAACAGATGGTCGCAGGGCAGCTTGCGCGCCTCCTTCATGGGCTCCCAGCAGATGGCGCAGTTGTCCTGGTGCTTCTCCACCTCCTCCTTGCTAGCCATGGGGTAGCTGTCCCACACCGACAACCGGTCATTTAATGTTTTATATAGAGTACTGTGGTATTGACTATGCGGTATAGATAGTAAACTGCAATGGGGTTCTCATATCACAGCCTCGGCAGGAAGACTTAGTCCAGCTGCCTATGCGGTTACAAAGATAAGGTCACTGACTGAAGAAAAACGGCGCGATGAGTTTATTTTAGCTACTGTCATAGCGTTATGTCATATGGTCTGCTGCTGTGGGGCTCAGCTGCCGATATTGAGACAATATTCATATTACAAAAACGAACTATACGAGCAATCTATAGACTCAGACCCCGTGACTCGCTGAAATAACTATTTAAAGAAATTAATATGTTAACAGTTGCTTCTCAATATGTTTACGACAACATCTTATATGTACGGAAGAACGTAGAACTCTTCAAAAAAAATCCAACAACCATAATTTTAACACAAGAAATAAAAATAAACTTGTAGTGACAAAAATTAGACTTCATAAAGTTGGTAATTCGTTTGTTGGCAGATGTATAAAAATATTGAATAAAATTCTTCAGGATTTAGTTGATATGCCTCTTAATAAGTTTAAAATAGGGGTAGATTTGAAACGTTTGACGAATATCTTACTGATAAAAATGCATGGTCACTCTAATCTTCTGCTGTACAATATAAATTGTAACACAATAGGCTTGTGTCCACTAAGAATACATCGGATTATCAAATATGTTTCTTATGAAAAGTAATATAAATGGTACACAGAATAAAGATTACTATTATTTTTAGAAAATAAGCTTGGAAAAATTAGGCATTCAGTCACGTGACATCAAACACCAATCAGAAAATAAAATATGACGTCACAGCTTGCACTCTGACCACAGAGTAAGTATGTATGAACTCTGACTTGTTTTGTCAAGTTGTGTCTGTGATATTGTGTAATTTAATTGTTCGTACAAATACAATAGATTTCCTCAGTAAAAGTTCCACAAACGAAATATCAATATAAATCGACATGGAGACAGGATTTACCAAGGCAAATAGCAGTAATATGCCCAAAATCGACACATGTATAAACAATTTGTTGGGAGTTCTAATACTCGTACTACTCGTATTACATTCAGGCACTACACAGTACTTGTAATGTTGTAATAAGACGGATTCATTTTTAATCCAAAGAGAATATAATTACTACGTTTTAATCAAGGAAAAGGACAGGAAAAGGAACAGTAACATTATCAAACACATTTTGATTTGTTTCCCAACCTGTGACGTCACCTGGCGTCATGAAGGTTTGGAGCGTTTTCGTTACAAATTTAAAAACATTTTTTAAATCGCAAAATAAACTATGTAAATGATTGTTTTAAATCAAAATAATACATTTTTGTGACTATATAGATTCAAAACTGCAGAATTAATCAATTTTTGAAATTTGGGACACAAGCCTATTATACATATTGTACAATGTACGAGTAACAAAACTATATTAAAAAAGAAAATGGATAATCTACCTGAGTTTCTTGCCGGTATCTTCTCAGTAGAACCAACTTACCGAACCAGCGAAAGAATCATTTTCTAATGGTTACTTAAGTACTTAATTTAGTATTTTTATAATATTACTTGACATAAAATTGTAAAATGTTGACATTCATATATGTGCTCTTTATGTGCCTAAACCGAATAAACGAAATTGATTCTTTAATCTTTGATTTTTATTAGACTAATATCAAAAAATATATTCGACTAATTAGTAGTTGCCGACAGTTCATCGCTACCCAAGTGTTACTCTCAGCCATTGAGATAACGCTAAGAATGTGACGGAACAGTCACAGTCCACCTGCACGTTGTCCAGAATCGATTATTGAAAGAAGTATTAACTAGAGAGCTAATTAAAACATATACCGTGACTGGTCTAAAGTTAAAAAAGCAATCAGAAACGCATTTTGTACGGATTACGTGCTACATAGGTTGTTCATCGACCGGCCAAGTGCGTGTCGGACCACGCATACAATAGGGTTCCGTACACATATAAACCTGTACAACTCCTGAACTAACAGAGTTATCGGATCCGTTATAGTTTTCCTAAAGTTCATTACGTGGACTACCTTCACAAATATTTTCAGATTTTTGAGCCAGCCGTTTAGATTTTAGAGGGGGGGACGCTCTGTTTTACAAATGGTCGTAACGTACTTGTGCGCCATGTGGCTGTGCAGCGCGGTGTAGAGGCGGTGGCGGCGCAGGCGCGCCTGCAGCTCGTGCAGCAGGTGGCGCAGCTGCATCAGCAGCACCAGCGACGCCATGGACACCACCATGTTGCTGTGCACCACCATGTGCACCACGTGGCACACCTCCACGCCCAGCGCCAGGCCCTGTGCACGGGACACGGGACACGTGAGTACACAGTAGCGCCGCTGTGGAGGAGCACACTCGCTAGACAGTGGGACTCACGTCGAAGGCCAGGTGCGTGTAGTAGACGACGGGTCCGGCCGCGTCGCAGTCGCACGCCTGCAGCGCGTAGCGCGCCGCCACGTGCAGCACCGCCACCAGGATCAGGACGCACTGCAACACGCCACCAGTCACCACACCGTCATACTTGCCCCTGCCTCCACTTCCCCACTTCCCCACTTCCCCACTCACATTCTGGCCTCAACATAGTGCGTGGCGATAGAACTAAGTACTAGAAGTTTCAAAGTCGGCACATTTTGACGAACTGGAAACATTATTATGTAGTTTCTAATGTATACCTACTATGACGATTGAACGCTTAGATAGAGATAGCCGCAGCCGCATGAATCAGTTTTGAGTTCTTTCAGCCAGTCATAATGAATAAGTAGGTAGAGGTACCTATTGTTTTTGTGCCAGTTCTGTGCACACAGTCGCACGAACTTACTTAAAGTATGTCACACTGCAGTAATAGCCGCGTTGGTCATTTTATGCGATATTTGGCAGAAATTCACGTAAACAGTTGCGCAAACACAACACATGCCTTCACTATACTGCGTACTGCGTACCTATGTCGCGTGCGTTTGTTCAGTTGAAAACACCGTGTAGCCTAACATACCTTTGCGATTATAATATCATAATAATATTATAATCGAACATAACATTTAAAATCCAATCCAGACAAAATTTTACAGTCGATAAAGACACCATATTATTATATGTATGTGAAAGTCATCATCCGATCTTTATGATGTTCCGTTACCAATATATCGAACGAAAAAGAATGTGTTCCAAATTGGTGTATGCATGAGGTATAGAGTAGTTGGATACACGTAGTTAGTTAGTGTGAGGTAGGAGCGTACCTCCGCAGCCATGAAGGCGAAGGTGTCGAGGCCAGCGGGCAGGCCCCACGCCGCGGCGACGCCCAGCAGCGCGGTGGCGGCGCCCAGCAGGCTGGCCAGCAGGCACACCAGCCGCACGTGCGCCCAGCTTCCCGTGTTGGGTGACGACGACAACTGGAACATACGTTTGTGTGTCGGTAACTCGTGCCATAAGGGGCTTACGAGTAGGACGTTAAGAATAACTGCAGCTGCACTTTGAATGTTAATATTTAAAGGCTCAGTTGTCAGGAGCGTATTATACAGGGTGAATTTTTCAAGTGGGCTTGGATGGCCAAATCCGGAACTATAAGGAATAGCGAAAAATGCTCAAAGGAGTCACGAGCCCGATTTTGATGAAACTTAAAACCTCATCATTAGATTTTTTAAAAACCTATAATCCTAGCTGGGTATCGAATCCATTGATTTAGAAAAAAAATCACACGTATCGTATGGTGTAATAATAAAGTTACACCATACGATAGTGTTGCTGTTAAGGATCAAATTCTGAGAAGTAATGATATACGGCAAATTTAAGGAAAACTTAGAGTTTTCATAAAATTCATATTTTATGTAAATTTTGAGTCAATTTTGTTCGTAATCACAGAACTGACTATTTCGTCTTCTAAATGATGCTCGTGGGCAGGTACAATTTGAAAATAGAACATAATGTTGTATCTCGCGTATGGAATTAGTAAGCAGTACCGTAATCTCGCGCTTAATACACTCTAAGAAACAAGCTGGCAAGTACATGGAGGCGGTGCCGGTGGTAGCGCGCGCGCCTCTGCCCAGTGTGATAAGAGACTAAGAGACAGACAAGAAATATGAATTTTATTAAAATTCTATGTTTTCCTTAAATTTGCCGTATATCATTACTTCCCAGAATTTGATCCTTAACAGCAACACTATCGTATGGTGTAATAATAAGGGGTGTGATTTTTTTTCTAAATAAACGGGTTCGATTCCCAGCTAGGAATATAGGATTTAAAAAATCTAATGATGAGGTTTTAAGTTTCATCAAAATCGGGCTCGTGACTCCTTTGAGCATTTTTCGCTATTCCTTATAGTTCCGGATTTGGCCATCCAAGCCCACTTGAAAAATTCACCCTGTATATGTAACTGTACTTAGGTACGAGTAGGTAGTAGGTATATGTGATCAAACTAGCCAAAAAAAATGTGATTATCTAGTCAATGGCACGATTATCTAGTCAATGGCACGATTATCTAGTCAATGGCACGATTATCTAGTCAATGGCACGATTATCTAGTCAATGCCCTCGTGACATTCACATAGGTACAATTATAAGAACTTGGTGTTATAACTATCATTTTGTTTTTTTTACACTAAACTAAATCTGCAACATATTATGTCTAACGGAGATTCGTTAATGCTTCGTCTGAGCGTCTGATCATTCATTATTTTACCTTACTTCTGTTTGTAAACATAGGTTCACACACGTTCTTGCTTTAAAATTATTTTACAACCAACTCTTATACCCATTACCTAGTTTCATTTATATTTTTGAGCATACCTATTTGTTAGAGCCACCAGACTTATCCCACCAGCCTAATCCCGCTTCGGGAAAACAAGGTGATTTAACAATTCGGTAGTCAACATAACATATTATACCTACCTACCTGGGTAGGTAACGAAAACAATGTCACCACCACCTAGAGCCGTCTTAAGGCGAAATGTGATCGTGGCTGCTGCATAGCTTTGGAGGGGGTGAAGGAGATGCACGACACGAGGCACGGGGGGCTCCCTGCGTCAGAGATGTTCCCGCGCAGTCGCCCGTCAAATGTGGTCAAACCACAGATTAGGAAAAGGGTTCCTACCTCCTCTGTGGTCAAACTGAGCAATATTGTACAACAAAATAATTGACGGAAGTGCAAATTTTCACAGCCGTTTCGTTAATCTATTATTTTTCGATCCAGTGCAGATAAACCGATTAGATTTTATACTCAGGGCTACTACGTAATTGATTTTGATGTATGTCATCACTAGTCTTAGAACAGAAGTCTTGGGGCAAAATTAATTAATCCTACTACTACTAGGACTATTCCAGAGTCTCTAGCACCAGTTCCTTACGTTCATTTAATAAGTTAATGTAATATTTTTAATATGATTTTAATTTTATTTTAATTAATGTTATTTATTCTAAAATTGATGTTTTCAAGTTTAATAATATTGTGTAATTGATGACTTGCAATATCGTATTAGTGAACACTGTAAGGATATTGTAAAATGTGATTATATAATTAAATAAATACTACTGCCTTCCCCCCGGGGGAGGGGTAGTGAAGCAACGTAAACTACTTACTCTGGACTTAACTGTCAAAGCAGTTCCTCAAACACGCAAACAGCCCCTACCTCCTCGAATCAAGTGGTGGTTGATAGAGAAGAAAGAATATGCAAGCAAGTTTAAAGAACGAGTGGTAAATAAAATGATAAAAATGAAAGATATGGTGGATAAATCAGTGAGTGTTGGAATGAAATGGCAAGTTGTATCAGGAAAGAAGCAAAGGAAGTGTTTGGCGAAACGAAAGGTAAAAGTGCTATTGATAGGGGTACATGGTGGTGGAATAGGGAGAAACAGGAGGCAAATAAAGAAAAGAAGAATGCTTTTAAGGAATGGCAGAAAGAAAAAGGGAATGTAAGTGAAAAAGAAAAAAAAGGTAAGGTATAAGGATTTGAGTAAAAAGGCAAAAAAAGCGGTGGCGATAGCTAGATCCCAGGCTCAAGAACAACTATTTAAGGCCCTTGATGGACCTAAAGGCCAAAAAGAAATTTACCGTTTAGCGAAAGAAAGAGAAGATAGAACGAAAGATGTAAAACATGTGAGATATATAAAATATGAAAAGGGTACAGTTTTAATAAAAGAAGATGAAGTAAGAAATCGATGGAAAGTGTATTTTGAAAAACTAATGAATGAAGAGAATGCGTGGAGTGGAAACTTAAATGAGGGACGAGTAAATGTAGGTTTAGTGAAGGAGATTGCCAAAGATAAAGTAAGAAAGGCGGTACGAAATATGAAGAATAGGAAAGCCGTAGGGCCCGACGGCATTCCAGTGGAAGAAATTGGGAGAAGATGGATGTCTGTGGCTGACTTCAGTAAGTTGGTGTATGAGGTGACGATCCCCGATGAATGGGGCAATAGTTCCCAAGTGCCCATTTAAAAAAATAAGGGTGATGTACAAGACTGCGGCAACTATCGAGGCATAAAGCTCATGTCACACAGTATGAAAGTGTGGGAGAAAGTGATAGAGAAACGAGTGCGAGAGGAAAACGAGGTTACCCAAAACCAGTTCAGATTTATGCCTGGTCGCGGGACTACAGACGCCATATTTGCACTCCGCCAGCTCTCTGAGAAACATAGGCGTGCACACAAAAACTTGCATATGGTGTTTATAGATCTCGAGAAGGCATACGACCGGATACCCAGAATGGTTTTGTGGTGGGCTTTGAAAGAGAAAGGTGTGCATGGGAAGTATATAGAGTTGATCTGTGCAATGTATTGTCGATCGAGAACCTACGTACGATGTGCTGCTGGCAACACCGACGAATTCAGTGTGGAGGTAGGCCTGCATCAGGGCTCAGCGCTAAGCCCGTACCTCTTCCTGTTAATAAAGGATGCCTTGACATCGGAGATACAGGAAGAGACCCCCTGGTGTATGCTATTTGCCGATGACAAGAACAAGCTTGTCGGTGAAGACGGGCCTGAGGTACAGAGCAGGCTGGAGAAGTGGCAGTGTAAACTGGAGAGTGTAGGCCTGAAAATCAGCAGAACCAAAACGGAGTACATGTTCTCCGATTTCGGCGGTCTCTCCAGTTTTACACCCTTAACGCTAGACGGCGTACCATTGCCAGTCTGCTCCGGCTTCCGGTACCTCAGCTCTCTTATCCAGGACGATGGGGAAATCGATCGTACAGTGAAGCACAGAATTGCCGCAGGTTGGATGAAATGGCGGCAGGTCAAAGCCACTATATGCGACCCCCAATTTCCTCCGAAACTTAAAGGGAAAATTTACAAGACTGTCGTCAGACCTGCCGTCCTGTATGGACTTTCATGTGTGGCCGTAAAAGCGACGGATGAAAGAAAACTGCATGTAGCGGAAATGCTAATTTTAAGATGGATGTGTGGTGTAACAAAGATGGATAGAGTAAGGAACGAGTATATTAGAGGTAGTTTGAAAGTTGCCCCAGTAAATGAAAAAGTGAGAAGCGAACGGCTATCATGGTATGGCCATGTTATGAGAAGAGAGGAAAGTAATGTGGTAAGAAAGGTGCAAAGTATGAATGTAGATAGCCTGACAACTCGAGGCAGGCCCAAGAAAAGATGGATGGAATGCGTGAAAGAAGATATGACCAGGAAAGGAGTGACTGATGAGATGACGTGTGCAGGGATGTATGGAAGATGAAAACATGTTGCGCCGACCCCAAATAATTGGGATAAGGGCAGGCAGATGATGAAATAAATAAAAAATTTGCTCCGGTACCAGTTCCTTACGTTAATTTGCTCGTAATACGTTTTCGTATTCCCAATACGTTTCACACCAGCGCCCTTTGCGGTAACGTCAGGGAAATGTGTGAAATGTATGGAGGAATACGAAAACGTAATACGAGCAAATTAACGTAAGGAACTGGTACTAGACACACTGGCAGGAGTTCTTTTTTTTGCCCGAGTTAAATATACTCAACTTTTCATTTCAATTACAAGGAAAGTACTTAAGTCTTTTTTTAATATTTATTGACAACGTCAAGTACGTAGCTAAAAAGTATCAGTCGCACAGGATGCTAAAGTCCGCCGGCGCGAGCGACAGACGTGGGAGCGGTTGCGACTTTAACCCGCGGAATAAAAGAAAAAAAAGAATTGAAACTCAATTTTCGCAGTTCATCAAGGGCGCTCTTTGAACTGGACATCTTGCCGCGAACGTGTGGAATGAATTTCAACCGTAAGATGTGCATGATAAAAGTGGAATTTAATTGCACATTGCCCACATTGCGAAAGGTTTGACACGGGCCGAAAGGCGCATGCAACGTCTTCGGTACGCTACAATACCTATTACGATGTTATAAATAAACTATCTGCACCCGCGGCTCGGCTTGCATGGTCATAGCGTATAGTTACCTATAGAAATGTATGCCGGTCAGCTGGCGCCCCCTATGGCTCAGCGCCCGGCTGCCTCGCACCCCTTGGACCCCCGTGTAAGGATGGCCCGCCACCGCATGGTTTATTAATAGAACCTTACTGTCCAATCATGTACCTACATCAATTACTGTCAAGGATGTTTATTTTTAACTTTTACTTGTAAATTCTACGTAACCAGGCGATGTATACTCGTATGTCTGTATGTAAAACTTAGCGTGGCTGATAACCTAACGAAACAAAATAAAACAATAGGTAATAAGATACCTAGTGGTCTGAGTAACACAAACCTCCCAACTTTAATTTCTTATTTATTTTTATTTTATTTACAAAATTTTGTGCAAACTCGTTCCTAATTTAATACAATTAGGTATCTCGCTTCCTATTTGAAGCGAACCCCTACACGCGTTTAAAAGCAAGGTTATTAAAGAAGTAAACTTTATTAGGCATTCTTTAGTATTCATTAATTATGATTAAAGAATGAACATGATATACATTTTGCTTCCTGTTTGACGCTGACCTTACCGACTACGGCCGCGAGCCGGGGTCGGAACAACACAAGGTTTCATAGATTCCTCAATTTTATTTTTTGACTATCCACTACGTAAAGTACTGGTGAAGTTACAATTTGCACGATTTGCACGATGTGATGCTATATGTTATGAATCTTTAATTCATAACATATAGCATCACGCCTTTTTCCCCGAAGGGGTAGGCAGAGGTGTGCAAACACACCCACATCTCGCCAGCTATGTTAGGTCCCATGTAATAGGGGGCGAGCCTATTGCCATTATTATAAAGATTCAAATATTATATACTTAGTAGGTTTATGACTACAGTTATCCCTATCTTTCCCGAATAAAAGAGCCAGCGTCCTATCTCTAGCCACCTCTAGCTGTTGTTGATATTGATATTATTATTAAACACAGGTTTCGCCTGGGAGTGTTTGGGGTCGATGTGCTACTTGACTTACTACTAATCGCTAACAGAAATTGCGGTCAGACTTATTATTGTTGTTGTTAGTTAGATTAGGAGTAGCGTGCCGAGCGCAGGTGCGGGGTGCGGGGTGCCGGGTGCCGGGTCATACAACAACCTGCTCATGATAATATACTCGTATGTAGGTACTAAAGATAACAACATTGATATTAACAGTATATTTGTACAACTGCTCCATATTACAGTACGTTCGCATTTTGTTTTTAAGGAGATTGTGACGAACACATACGTCACTAAAAAAGGTACATTTACTTTGTAGTAGATGAATTATTTAAATCCAACGAACAAAAACCCACAGCATGAAGCGAATTACACAATGGTGATAAATGCAATGAATCCTTTTGTAATACTTACGTATTCGTACCTATCCTTGCAGAGTTGACCGAGGAGATGAAGGAATCCGATCAAGGTGAACCAGGAGCACCACAGGAGCACCTCGTCCATGTACTGGACGTTGATGACTCCGAACACGAATATGAACTTGTAGAACACATAGTTCCAGAACTTGTCCTTGACACGCTGCGCCTCGGCCACTCGCAGTTGACCGAACACGAGCCGTTGTACGCCGAACCCGAACACGGCGAGCGAGCAGTATGCGAGGTTGATCACGGTCTGAAAGCAATATTATTAGCTATTGAGTACGGCGTTCGTCGTCAACACAACCCACCGCTGAGGAAGGTCCTAGGGTACACACGAGGTAATGGCAATGCCAGTAGGGCAGTAGGTCTACTCGACGTTGAAGTCATGAACCGGCGCAGTTCCACCGTTACGGACAATTTACTGTGCAATTACCGACTATTGAAGCTGATTGTTACCATGTTAGTTAAGAGTACTCTTTGTATCAGCTAATATTTAAATTGACATTTTAATTTAGTTCATATTCTATTTTATTAATTTTACAAGTTTATTATACTCTGCTAGAGGAACGAGGTGTATCCGTAACTTGGTGTCTTTAATTAATCATAATACAATAGATACAATACGACATAATATTGCGTCCTTGTTTCTATTATTTAAATTTAAAAAAATCATTCATCATTTTCTCTTCAAGTGAATGGCTCATGTAGCTCCTGTTGTTAATTAATAATACATATTTGCTCTTGCACCACGTTACTCTATTAAGCACGGTAATTGGTAATGCTGTGTTCCAGATAAAACATGAGATAATTCAAACTTTTAATTCCTTACTTAGAATGCGTGTGTCTAATACATTTTAGCTAAGTGAGCTGGCCCTGACCACTGTCTTAGCAATTTTATACAGAAGTTTCCCTTCGAGACGAACGCTTAGTCTAATCACAACTTCCTCAGCTACAAAATAAAGTTCAATCTACTCCGCATAATGAATACACGCACACACGTGCCGTCGCTAAATCAACACAAGGCTATCCAGCAGATGAGAGCACCGCAAGGATTATTAAAAGGTGGTAAAAAGTACTTTAAAAACATCACATTATTGGACACGTGTGTAGTGAGTGATAATGACACGATTGTAACCGCAAGTTAAACACCCTCCTAACCTAATGTGTTAATGACATAACGGTTGCATTATTTGTTAGACGTAAGGTCAATCACTTCGACAAACCAAATGACCTTCCACAACGTTAACTAGCTTATGTGTATGGAATATAATCTATTGCCACTTAAGATTAAGTGTAGATCCGACCTTGACAATTTGGCGGGCACTCTATTGTTAGCAACAGAGCAACACGTAGACCGTGTGACTGGCTTAGGGCGGTGGGAAGACCTAATGAGTTGCTACAGTGGAGTAAAGAAATTTCTGATACCAACCGCGAAGCTATAAACACCTACGTTAGTTCTTCAATGTGCCCAGCTGACAATCCTGATGCACCTGGCGCGATGGCGGCCTGGCCTGATCTTCCTGAAGGGCTAATAATCATCTCAACATACAAAACTGAAATCGACTGTCATGTTATAGTTGACGCCAAGATTATAGTAATTTTGCAAAGAGGAAACTGTCAATAACAAGTTAAGAGCGGATAGGAGAGAACCATGCTGAATGAAGGTTTACTTGTTGGGGAAAACGGCTCGGCAATAACAAGTTAAGAGCGGATAGGAGAGAACCACGCTGAATTAAGGTTTACTTGTTGGGGAAAACGGCTCGGCAATAAAACATTAATCCATTACAAAACAGTGCGAGAGAGTTTCCAAAGAATTGGATACTTGAATCAATAAAGACGACGAATTCCAGGTACACCTAAGAATCTCTTCTCCAGTGGCAATATCTAAGTTTATAAAAAGGAATATGATGATCGGTGTGCATGTAAAAGTTCTATTGAACTTGACATTCTGCTGATATAAATATTAATGAAAGACGTAAGTATACATTTTATGACGGTCTATTGTGTAACACAGAGATAGTGCTGAGCTCTGTGACTCACACTAGATTATTGACGAGAGAGAAAAACCCCAATATTATGGACTTTTCAAATCCTAATCGAATTCCTCAGTATAATATACTTAAGCATGTTTTCAATACTAATATTATAAAGAGGAAAGATTTGATTCTTTTTTTGTAGTAAATAGGCTCCGAACTATTGAATCGATTTTGCCGAGGCCATGCCGGCGAAGTGTAAAATGTACTCCCAACCACGTAGGTATGAAAAAAATCCCAGAACGACAACTATTAATTCTGGTAATGTCATTGTTTTCCCGTGGAATTTACGAACGAGAAAACTAAATCACGTGGGCGGAGCCGCGGTAATCAGCTCGTACTTGATAAAATTGTACACACGGTTGGTTATATTTGCATACCGGTTTAATTGATGTCCATGATATTATTCAAATATTATCTTCAGGGAAATACTAAATATTACTTACTTACTTACTTACTATCAAGTATAACATTACCAGATGTCAAGAGTATCAAGAGTAGCCACTAGCTAGATGAACTTCGTTGCTTAATGGAAGTAAGAACCTGAAATGTGGTAACCAGAGAGGCCATAGACATTCCTTAGAAATGATTGGAGCTGGTGCGAGTAAACGTAGCGTGTGAAATGTTAAGCGTCCACATGTAACTGATTCGTTTTTAGACTAATAGTCTTGACACTGAGAAGTCTTGTTCAAAGGCCCAAAGCCCTTGACCTTAGTGGCGGTGGCGGACTTATGTCACGGTAACGCCCATGGCGATATGTTCTGTGAACAGAACAAGTTGTACCAGTTCGCGGTTATGTATTACTCTGGCTTTTCAAGGGCACCTAAAGTGACTCCGATGACTTCGATATGACAAGTGATACTGTACTGTCCAGATTTTATAATATTTAGAGACTTTAGAGGTTTTACTGGTCCGCATCTTGTCTGTCTTCAAACATACAACGAGTCAGAAGACATCAGGTACCTACTATTAACGAGCTGATGGACAATGGATTTAAACTGACCAGTCTTCGATGATATCGTCGCTCGATACACAGACTATGTTTTTTTTTTTTATTTTTTTTTTTAATATTTTCTTCGCCAAATTGACGCCGCCCGCCTGGTGGTAAGTCGTGACGACGTCTAGCGATTGTGGGCCACTCTCACAGCACACATTACTATTGAGAGTGGCCCTCAACTTGACGACCTACTGATGTGCCTCTTCACGCTCCGCTTAAAGAACCCAGGATTATATGTGGGAGGAAACACGTGCACAGGCAGGGCGTTCCAGGCCACTATCGTTCGGCAGAGAAACGAACGTTTAAAACGTTCGGTTCTCGCGAACATGCTATCCACTGTGTGGGGGTGGCATCTCTGCCCGGCACGAGTCGTTCGGGATCGGAAGGAAGAGGGTGGGATCAGATTGAAGAGCTCTTCAGAACACTCGCCGTGGTAAATACGGTAGAATGCGGCCAAGGAAGCTATTGTTCGGCGCTGAGCTAGCGGCTCAAGGCTTCCCGTTACCTCCGGACAACCAATAATACGGATAGCCCGTCGCTGCATAGCGTCGAGAACGTCCAGCAGATACTTCGCGGAGCCGTCCCAGAGGTGAGAGCAGTATTCGACGCAGGGTCTAATCTGCGTCTTGTACAGCAGACACCTCTGGTCCGGTGTAAAGAATCTCTTTACCTTATTCAGTATTCCTAGTTTCCGCGAAGCTAGCCCTATACATCTTTCGATGTAGTTTTTATTATTGAGCTCTCGACGAACGTCTATGCCAAGGATATCAAGGTTGTCCTTCATTGGTAATAATGCATTCTGAAGACAGGGTAGGGGAAGGAAAGGGGATTTCTTCGCAGTAAATGCACACGCCTGTGTTTTGCGGGCATTGAACTCGACCAGGTTCTCGGTACCCCATTGAGAGATACTGTCGAGGTTACGGTCGAGATCAGCCACGAGTCGTCGTCTCTCCTCCTCAATCTCAGATCGCCCCGCCGTCGGACGAACCGAGTAACTCCCGTGCAGTGTGCTGTCATCTGCATAGCAATGAATGTTCCCGAGGGATAGCATATCATTGATATGCAGAAGAAAGAGAGTTGGTGATAGTACGGACCCCTGCGGTACCCCGGCATTCACTTGCAAGAAGCGAGAAGCCTGGCCATCGCAGAGGACCCGCACTCGGCGCTCGTTTAAAAAGCTGGCAATCCAGCTGCACAGTTGAGGAGGTAGACCATATGCCGGAAGCTTGGAAAGGAGCGAAGCATGCCAGACCCTATCGAAGGCTTTGGCGATGTCCAGGCTAATAGCCAAGGACTCGCCGTGCCTTTCCATAGCCCCACCCCAGACATGCGTTACGAATGCCAGAAGATCACCCGTTGATCGCTTTGGCCTGAAGCCGTATTGTCGATCATTGATTAGCGAGTGATCCTCTAGGAATTGCATGAGCTGCTTATTTATAAGGAGCTCAAGCACCTTGCAAATGACTGAGGTGACAGCTATGGGTCGATAGTTGCCTGGATCGGACCGATCCCCTTTCTTGGGGATCGGTTGTACGTTCGCCTCCTTCCAGACCTCCGGCACGAGCCCTGAAGAGTATGACAGGCGGTACAGACGCGTTAATACTGGAGACAACTCAGCTGCACATTTTCGTAGCACCACCGCCGGAATGCCGTCAGGGCCACTGGCTTTCCGCGTGTCGAGTGACCGCAGCACTGCCCGTACATCACATTGCCTGATAACAATATCAGGCATTGTGTGGCCACAGTTGGCGATGGCGGGGGGCTGCAGGCCACGGTCGTCGACCCGGGAATTAGCCGCAAAGAGGTCTGCGAGCATATCCGCTTTCTCTTGGGCTTTGTGAGCCAGTGTTCCATCTGGGTAACGCAGCGGTGGCAGCGAGGGCTGACAAAAGTTAGATTGCACGGCTTTGGCCAGTTGCCAGAATCCACGGCTGCCCGTGGGATGGGAAGTGAGCTCCTGCCCAAGCCGCGCGACGCGCTGGGCATCCGCTCTCTTAAAGGCCCTCTTACTCGACTTTGTGGCCCGGTTGTACGCTGCTTTGAGGTGGCCCACGTTTGGGTCGCGCACAGCCCGGGCCCTGATCCAGGCGCGATATGCCGACTGTTTTTGTCGAACAGCTTTGGCACAATCTCGCCCGAACCAGGGACGGGCTCTGCGGATACTGGCGACATCAGAGAAAGGGATGTAATAATCCATCCCTAAACTGATCTCGCCAGCAATAGCAGAAGCACTATCCGAAGGAGCCTTTCCTACAAAGCAGCGCTGGCTCCAGGGGACGGACGCAAAATAATCGCGTAGACCGTCCCAATCCGCTGACGAGTAGTGCCATAGTCGTCGTGACGTTTGCACAGGACGTGCAGGAGGTGACACCTTCATGCCAGCGTGAACAACACAGTGGTCGGAACTACCCAGTGGGGCTCCTACCGAAACACTGTACGGGGCTGGGCGACTCGTCAGCAGTAGATCCAGCAGAGCGGGCGCGTGATCTGACCTGTCTGGTATCCGGGTGATCCCGCATACCATCTGGGTCAGACCGTGGGAGAGAGCGAACGCATGGGCGGCTCTACCCGCATGATCAGTCTTGAGGGACCCCAGCCATTCAATGTGATGGCCATTGAAGTCCCCCAGAAACACTAGGTCAGCGTTCGGGAACCGCACCTGCGCTTCATCAGCCGTCTCGCTGAGGTACTGGAAGAGCTTTGTTGTCTCAGAATCCCCTGTGTGGGATCGGTAGACGCACACGTAGATCTGGCTCATAGAGCCATGGTCTACGTGCAGCCAAAGGACGGAATTGGAGGGGTTCTCTAGGCAGCGCAACCGGCGGCAGCAAACATCCGCCCTGACGAACACGCACACCCCGGCTTTGTCTCGAAATTGTTCCTCGATGACATAGCCGGGGTAACACAGGTAAGACGTGTCGTCAGGGCGGCGTATTTGTGTCTCCGTGAGGAACATCACAGCGGGCCGTGCCGTCTCAAGGTGGTGGTGGACGGTATCGAGGTTCGCATGGAGTCCACGGACGTTAGTGAACTCCACCTCGAAATGTGAAGTTGTGGGGTTTCCTAGGGCCGCTGTGTAACGTTTATTTCTTTTTTGTTGCACTGCCATTGTAGATTTTGAAGAAGAAGCGTGAAGACAGGGCGACATTTGGTGCAGCAGTAAGTGACAAAGCGCAGGGGCTAGCTTTGTCTAGAACCGTGTGGTTAGGTCAGAGCCGACTCGCCGGACGGAAGGGCTCCCAAACCCCCCTGATGCAAGGCCGCCGCTACCCCACACCGGTTACCACCCGGAGCGGCGATCCCACATCAGGATTATGCGCAACATGTGGGGCAGCCTCCTGGGGTGGTTGGCCCCAGGCGGGCCCCATGACTGTGTTGCGGGCGGCCGCGGCAACGCCGTTGCTAAGGGTCTCCCTGGCCGGCGAATCGACCCACACCACCCACACTAGACTCCGTTTCGCCCCCACTGGTCCCATGCCTGCTGCACCATACATCGCCCCAGGCCCGGCGGTGCAGCTGCTGAACCCCTAACGCAACCCAGCCTGGGCTGGGTTACTTGGGGGGCTTTAGCACAGCTGCACGGTGGTACCCCCCCGGACCAACACTGTTGTACCACCTGGTACCCACGTAGGGGCCGAAGCCACTCCATAGGTACCGTAAATTAACGAGCCTCGTCCGTTTATCAGCAGGTGCGCCACTAGCAGGTGAGGTCGCTGGGGCCCTATAGATGTTGGTAGAGCCCCTTTGCACCCAAATGTCGCGGGTGTGTCTGCTATGGAAATATTTTTCTTACATAGAGATGAAAATCTAAAGATAATAATAAAGAGAAAACAAATTCGTATAAAAATAGTCGTTAGCTCAAGCTCGTAGTCATTAAACGCATGTTCCGTGAGAATGCCAACTATTACCTATTATACGAGTAATAATATAACAGCCAAATATCCCTAGCCTATAGAACACTTTTTAGGGCCGTACGTTTCGTACCCTAAGAGTAAGACAGGAACCCTATTACCAAGACTCCACTGTCCGTCCGTCCGTCTGTTACCAGACTGTTTCTCATGAACCGTGATAGTACGTGTAGAAAAGTGTAGTGTTTTTGTCAAGTTCCAGCAAGTGCCATCAATCCACTGTATGATAGTACCTATAAAAAGAAGATTGTGGCGATAATAGAATTGTAGTAATTTCAGAACGTGAACGTGACAATTACAGTTGATGGTGGTGTGACATGACGTGGTAGTACGTGTTGAGGGACACGCCTATACCTATACCTATAATATGATTAATAAATAATTGAGCCAATGAGTCAGTGTTGCAAGTTCCTCACGCTCGGAATTGGTATTATTACCAAGGAAATATTTCTTGGACAGCGAAGTAAGTTGAGCAACTGTTTAGTGGCAAGTTTAGCACTTCAAAGCTAATACATGGTATTCCACCAACGTAGATCTACTTCTGACGGGAGAAGGAGCCCTTTTGTAATTCTCCGCTTATGTCCATATCCGGAAGCCCCGGTACACCCTCGGAAAGGTAATCTCCGGGCGCACCGATCCGATGGGCTTCGGTCACCTTTGTAGCCTTTTCCGAAACCTGAACAGGTAACTCATCTTAGATATTCACATGTTCAAAAAGACAAATCCCTGACTGGATCTCTCACATCATTTCGCTCAAATTAAATATGATGAACATCATACTTACTAACGTATGATTAAGATTGACATAGTTAGTATATAAAGTAATCTTTATAAGTACCGTAGATCCAAATTTCCCACAATTATACGGCTCGAGCGTTGACCGCGGACGGTAACCTGTAAGTGCTGTAAGTATAAACTCGTCAATGTGGTCAATACCTACGGCTGGTACCGCTATGTACCGGCAACGGCAACTGTTCAATAAACCTGACCCCGGGAAAATACAAGTAGGTATACTTAAGAGGTTTGATTTAATTTGTCTTGTTTAACTCAATTGATTGTAATAACAATATTTATTAGTAGGCAAGTGCCTATAAATAAATATTGTTGTAGTTGACTAATGTTGTGGTATAGGCATTATCAACAGGTTCATGCCTTCGTATTGAGAGCATTAAGATCCTACTAGAGACCTACCTACTAGCAGACTCCCGCGAGTCCGACTGTGATGTTAGGGTTCCGTACCTAAAGGGTAAAACGGGAACCCTATTACTGAGACTTCGCTGTCCGTCCGTCTGTCTGTCTTGGGCTGTGTCTCAATAGTTAGAAAGTTGAAATTTTCACAGATGATATATTTTCTTTCTGTTGCCTCTATAACAACAAATACTAAATAAAATACTCGTCAACAATTGACTCAGCAACCGACTTCAAACTACTGAAATGGGACCAAATTGAAATGGGACCACTTAGGAAGTAGTAAAAAATTTCAAAATCGGTTTACCAGTCCGAAGATAACAAACAAAAGGTAACAAACATAAAAGAAAAAAAACATACAGTCGATTTGAGAACCTCCTCCTTTTAGTCGGTCCTCCTGGAAGTCGGTTGAAAACAGAATATAATAAATATTGAAGGGGCTCCCATACAACAAACGTGATGTTTTTGCCGTTTTGGTACGGAACCCTTCCTTTGTGCGCGACTCCGACTTGCACTTGACCGATTTTTTTGTCATCATATTTCTCACGGGATAAAAAGACAGAATATCAGATTCTAATCGGAGCCGGAACCTCAAATTAGGCACCAAATCTCATCATCAGTCCAACCGATTTCTTTTTTACATTCATAATAAGTACCTATCACAGAAAATTGGGTTAAATCTCGAAAGTTCGTAGTCCTCAATTTTTTTGCAATAAAATAAATAACAAATAAATATATAAGGTCAAAGTACCTACGATAATGATTAAATGAGCAGTTGCCGCGGACATGACGAGTGACGACTCGAATGTTCGATAACCCACTTTACATTAATGACCAATAGCGAACGACCGCGGCTTCACCCACTTGACAAATTCACAAAAGCCTTAGGTACTCGAGAACCACTCTATCCATTGGTGAAAACCGCATCAAAACACAAAACATATATGTACCAATACCTATCAAATTTTATGATGATCAACAAAATGATTAGCGTGATTCCCTCCATACATGTTTGTCTCTGTGTATTCTAGAAACAACATTCGTTATACAACAGATTTCGTGAATAATTATATTAGCTACATAGGCAAGTGGCAAACCCCCGAAAAAGTGCTTAGAAATGAAAATGACGGACCAATCAGTGAAAATGTGATTTCCCCAATACTGTACTTTTTAAATATTGGATGGAACCAGGCGTTACTCGGCGAAAATCCATGACAAAGCAATGGTAAGTAAAATATTAAAAAAAGAACACTAAACTTATTTTAAATTTCTTAATAGCACTATTTTTCGCAGGATTAAAAAGACAACAAAACGTCGACAATTGTTTCGCCTCTAAACGAAGCATTATCAAGACTGTCTCAGAGAGAACAGCAAAATTTGTGGTTAGAACATATTTGCTTATAAGTAAACGTGTGCAAATTTCATTATCGCGATGTAGGATTTTTTCACAATAACTAACGTGGGTAGAAACCTCAGATCTTGCTAACTAAGTACCCAAAAATAGGCATTCACCAATACAAGACTTCATCTTATTAATTTTCAACAAATTGTGTAGAAATGCCAAACGACACATACAAACCAACAACCAACTAATGTGTCTGTCTGTTTACAACCAGATTAAGTAAGGGAGACGTGTGAAAATCTATTTGTTCATTGAGTAAGGTGTCCGCATCTCTTCTAACTATTTCTAGCCTTTCCCAAACACTCAGCTTGAACCCTTTCTCACATAAACGTAAAACTTTAAAGGTGTTACTATTGTTCAAGGGGTGACCAGTGTCAAGGAGGTGCTTCGCGAAGAGGGACTTCTCAGGACAACCGTTGCGGAACGCCGCCGTATGCTCCTTATATCTGATCTCAAAGGACCTGCCCGTCTGCCCCACATACTTCATATCACATCCATCACAACTCAGCAAATAAACACCCGATCTGCGTGAAACCGACACCGAGTCCTTGCCATTACACAGCTCCCTCAAGGTGTTCTGTGCTCTAAAAGCCACGAATATCCTATTCCCCCTCATGATCTTAGCTATACTCACCGAAACGGGACCCACGAACGGCAAACAGGCAGTGTACTTCTTAGGTGGATCTTGAGTTGGATACAATAAATCAACGGTACCGTCAGTAACCTGCTCAGTAAGCTGTGGAAAGCTGCCATTTTATGTTGCCATGGGTGGTTAGATGAGTAAGGGATAACAGTGTACAGACACTCACAGGCATTTCATGAGGAATTGTCTATCATTTGTTACATAGCACACAGTAATGGCTACAACGTAGGTATGGTCCACTCATTACTAAATAAAAAACGCAGAGATGCTAGTTTTGATTTATTGTATCCAACTCAAGATCCACCTAAGAAGTACACTGCCTGTTTGCCGTTCGTGGGTCCCGTTTCGGTGAGTATAGCTAAGATCATGAGGGGGAATAGGATATTCGTGGCTTTTAGAGCACAGAACACCTTGAGGGAGCTGTGTAATGGCAAGGACTCGGTGTCGGTTTCACGCAGATCGGGTGTTTATTTGCTGAGTTGTGATGGATGTGATATGAAGTATGTGGGGCAGACGGGCAGGTCCTTTGAGATCAGATATAAGGAGCATACGGCGGCGTTCCGCAACGGTTGTCCTGAGAAGTCCCTCTTCGCGAAGCACCTCCTTGACACTGGTCACCCCTTGAACAATAGTAACACCTTTAAAGTTTTACGTTTATGTGAGAAAGGGTTCAAGCTGAGTGTTTGGGAAAGGCTAGAAATAGTTAGAAGAGATGCGGACACCTTACTCAATGAACAAATAGATTTTCACACGTCTCCCTTACTTAATCTGGTTGTAAATACAAATAAATACAAAGTAAAAACCGTTCTATTTTGCCCGTTTTACCCTTAGAAATCATTTTCCAATATAAAAACCAACTTTTTATCAGTTAACAAATTAATTTGTTTATAACAATTAATAACCCAACCGCACAAATTTTGTTTTCTTACCAATCGACGCCTTTTGGTCTAAAGTTTACAAAAAGTACAAATTTGTATTGGGGAAATCACATTTTCACTGATTGGTCAGTCATTTTAGTTTTTCAGGGGGTTTGCCGCTTGCCTAACATTATCTATCTGCAAGTTATTTAACCAAATAGAAAAACAAAACAATACCTAGATAGGAAAAAACCACTGAAATCAATAGACACATACTAACAAGCATGATTGTCGTAAGTCGTACTCGTACTCGAAACACGGACTGTGGCAGTGGCACGGAGTAGAAAAACAAAACGTTCCGATTGTAACCGATTCCAAAAAAAGGAGGAAGTTCTCAATTCGACCGTACGTTTTTGACTGAGGGAGCGAAGCTTGCGAAGGCTCCGTTTTAACTTGCAGACTGGGGAGAATTTCTTTCGTCTGTACCCATGTACGGGTTCTGTCAGGTCATGTTTGAGGCCGTATTTATCAACCGATTTGCATGAAACTTTACACACACACACTCCTTGCTTACAATGAATAACATTTGAATGATATTTTTTGGATTGGATGACAATGAAAGAGTAATAAAGAGAATTGAAGAAGAAATGTTCTAAACAAAGCCGCTCCTGAAGTCTCCGGTTCACAGAACCACTAGTTTTATGTTTGTTACCTCATAACTTGCGAAAAAATCGGTTCAACCAGGAACCAATTTTGATTTAATTGAAAGGTAGGGGAGAGGGGGGTAAGACGGGGTGGCGGGCAAGACGGGGTACTTACCGGTATTATATCGGAAACCATTTGACCTATCAGGATCGTTCCTGCGCGTGATGCGGCTCCGCCATATTAGCTTTTAGTCGGCGCAGTGACAGAGCGACGACGCCACTTTTTTTTTTTTTAATTCCGCGGCCGCTTCAACGTCCGTTGCCGGGCGTCTCTGGTTACTAGCAGAGGGTATGTCCAGTGGCGCCCGGCGGACTTTGACCACCTCTGTGGTCTCTGCGGGTGTTTGGTCGGGACGAGAATCCCGCGTCGTTGGGGTAGGGTTTTATCCCACGTCAGTGAGTGAATCTGGTTGCGTGCTATGGGGCAAAGGCCCCGCAGCACGCAACCCTTCTAACCTGCTTCTGTAAGGACGGCGGGTGGTGATCTCGCCGTCCTCAGGCCCCGATCATGGAGGTCGATAGTCTTGGGCGTAGTCGCGGAGTCTGGGGCGCCCTGGCCGCCGACTACGGAACTCGGCGGGGAGGGTACGCTCCCTCTCCCTCCCGGCCGCCTCCTTGGCGAGCATGACTTGCTCGCAGAAGGACACGGCCGCGTTCCACCTACTCCCGCTGGATACCATGGCTTGAAGCATGGTCCCCAGCGAGAGGGTATCCACGCCCAGACCCACTACGAGGTCCCGGCGCTGACTCGCCCACGCTGAGCATTCCACCGACGTGTGGAGTGCGGTGTCGTCGTCGGAAACCTCGCAGTGTTGACACCGGGGTGTGACCTCACGATGCATGCGAAACAGATAGCTACCGAAGCATCCATGCCCGGCAACGATCTGCATCGCACGGTACGTGAGGTCACCATGCTGCCTCTGCAGCCAATCGTCCATGATCGGTCTCACCGCCGCGATGATGGTGGTACCCCACTTGGGTTGTTCAAGTCGCACTCTCCATGACTCCTCCTGGAATCATGGAGGGTCCTGGCGGAGTTGGGACCGCTGGTCCTCGATTTCTCGAGACGCAGGCCTGTGGTCCCGCTCCAGCGCCAGCGGCTTTCGCTTCCAGGTCCCATGGAGGGGTCCAGGCTAGGAGACATGCAGCCTCTCGAGAGATCGTGCGGTACCCCCGTATGGTTCTGACGGCCAAGGTTCGAAGTGGTCTTTAACAGAGTCACGTTCCCCCTGACCGCCAACCTATCCGCCCATACGGGAGCCCCGTAATTCCGCACGATCCCCAGGTACAGTCTCCTGCAGGAAGCGTTGGGTCCCTTTAGGTTGGGCATGCATGACGCAGACGCAGGCATCAGTCGCGAAAGCGCGACCGATGCCTGCGTCACCTTGGGGACCAAGCTTCGGAAATGTGGTCCGAAGTTCCATCGGCTATCAAGTACGATCCCTAGGTACTTCATCGAGGGCTTGATGCCGATGCTAACGCCTCCCACATTTATGCTAGAACCTTCGGGTGGACCGTTCCAAGGTCTGTGAAAACACAGAACCTCGGACTTGTGCAAGGCCACCTCCAGTCCCAGCTGCCGTATCCGACCCACGACTCGAGCAACACCCGTCGTGACCTTGAGTGCTGCCTCCTGGTACGTTGCACCCCGTGCGGTGACGAGGGTATCGTCGGCGTAGCACGTTACGCCGACGCCCCTAGACAACGCAGCCCGCAGCACCCAGTCGTAGCCGATGTTCCACAGAAGCGGCTCCAGGACCGAACCCTGCGGAACACCGCACGACACATGTCGCCGAGCTGGCCCGCGCCAGCTGGGGAAAGCTATGGCCCTCTCCGAGAGATAGGCCCCGACAATACGACGGAGGTAGAGAGGCGTTTCATGATACACGAGCGCCTCCCTAACGCAGCTACATGGCAAGGTGTTGAACGCGTTGGCGATGTCAAGAGACACCGCCACCACCACCTTGCCCTGCAAGACTGCTTCCTCCGTCAGGCTCTTCACGCGCATGATCGCGCTCACGGTGGAGCGTCCCCGACGGAAACCGTACTGGTTGTCCGCCAGGTCTGGCCCCACCGTCGAGAGATGCTCGACGAGGCGTTCCGCGATAATTCGCTCAAATAGCTTACACACCTCGTCGAGCAACACTATCGGCCGGTATCCGGACGGTGAGTCCACCGGCCGCCCCGCTTTACGGATCAGGACCAGTTTCCCCGTCCTCCACACCTTGGGAAACTGGCCCCTTTCGAGGCATGCGCTAAAGAGCCCCATCAGTCGAGGCCCGAGTTCTGCGAGGGCCAGGACCCATGCACGGCCAGGAATGCCGTCGGGTCCGGGGGTAGTGATTTTCCGGCGTTTAAGCCGGAGTACTGCCGCACCTAGCTCCCCCACCCTGACTTCGGGTACGTCGTCTTCGCTGGTGCTATCCGCGTCGGGCAGAGACGGAGCCATGCGCGGAGGGACGTGCTCCTCCGCGCTCGTCGGAAACAGGGAGCCCATGACCCGCTCCAGCTGCTGCGGCTGGAGGCTCTGGGTCAGTGGGGGCACCCTAGGTCGGAGTTTCTCCCTGACCTATAGGTACGAGCGTCCCCATGAGTTCTGCTGCAGGGTCTCCAGAAGCTCCTCGCGGGCCGCCGTCTTGGCCCGCTTTATCGTCTCCTGGAGAATACCTTTGGCCTCCCTGTATGCCTGATAAAGCTCCGCCTCCCGCCACTGTGTTTGTTATGTAAAAAAATAAAAGTTTGGTGATTTTCTTAGCGTTTTTTCACTTTGGTTGCACTGTGATTGTTCTATAAATAACAGCATTTCGAAGTACAAATAAAGTTATTCACATGGGTCAAGGATTACTCATGCAGGTAAGCACTTGTTTATTTGTGTGCGAGAGCATTGTTTTTAGAGTTTAATTTATAAATTTATTTGGACATGAGAGGGCAAGACGGGGTATGGGGTACCCCATGTTGCCCGCACTAAAATAGTTCTAATGTTTATTTTGGTATATCAGTAAAAAACTAATGATTTGTAATATAGATATCTACTACCTTATTAGTGTTTTTTTATCATTGCAGAATGGTGAAAAATTATAAAAAAAAAAAAAAATAGAGGAGATTGGTCAGAAGAGGCCATGAGAAATGCGGTGGACTCTGTGGTGCAAGGCAAAATGGGTTACTATCTAGTAGCAAAGACTTTTGGTGTCCCCCAAACCACTTTGGAAAGAAAAGTGAAAATGCTGCTTCAGTTAGGTTAGGTACACCATGTTTGTATTGTAATGGTTGTTATTTGGAGTCAAATGAAGGCCGGGCTGCCTGTTCTGCATGCGGCAAATGGGCTCACTGTAGCTGTGCTGGTATATATGATGAAGATGAAGATGCAACGTCTACTTGCGAATTTTGTCAGCAAAAATAGATAGGATTTTTTTAAACCCCATCTTGCCCCTCAGGGTACCCCATCTTACCCGACGGACGGGGCATGATGGGGAGATCTGACCTTTTCTACTTTTTGTCAATTTTCTATGTAATTATTTAACATTAATGTTCCTAATTAGAATTAGTTATGGAAGACTGATTACCAAAGATGATTGCTAAAATAATAAACAAGAAAATGTTTTTTTTTTTTATTGGGTTCGCCAAATTGACGCCGCCCGCCTGGTGGTAAGTCGTGACGACGTCTAGCGATTGTGGGCCACTCTCACAGCACACAATACTATAGAGTGTCCCTCAACTTGACGACCTACAGATGTGCCTCTTCACGCTCCGCTTAAAGAACCCAGGATTATAATATGTGGGAGGAAACACGTGCACAGGCAGGGCGTTCCAGGCCACTATCGTTCGGCAGAGAAACGAACGTTTAAAACGTTCGGTTCTCGCGAACATACTATCCACTGTGTGGGAGTGGCCTCTCTGCCCGGCACGCGTTGTTCGGGATCGGAAGGAAGAGGGTGGGATCAGATTGAAGAGCTCTTCAGAACACTCGCCGTGGTAAATACGTTAGAATGCGGCCAAGGAAGCTATTGTTCGGCGCTGAGCTAGCGGCTCAAGGCTTCCCGTTACCTCCGGACAATCCATAATACGGATAGCCCGTCGCTGCATAGCGTCGAGAGCGTCCAGCAGATACTTCGCGGAGCCGTCCCAGAGGTGAGAGCAGTATTCGACGCAGGGTCTAATCTGCGTCTTGTACAGCAGACACCTCTGGTCCAGTGTAAAGAATCGCTTTACCTTATTCAGTATTCCTAGTTTCCGCGAAGCTAGCCCTATACATCTTTCGATGTAGTTTTTATTATTGAGCTCTCTACGAACGTCTATGCCTAGGATATCAAGATTGTCCTTCATTGGTAATAGTGTTAGTTTTATTGAGATTCAAACGTTAAGTACCCCGTCTTACCCCCCTCTCCCCTACTTCCCATGTGATCCCATTCCGGTATTTGAGTTTTTTTTTGTTTACAAATCAGATTTCCTATTAGGTACCTATATGCTACTTTGTGCTCGTAGATAGTCTATCCGCGAACAGCAGTGTGACGTCACATGGCGTGCCGCCCGCGCCGACGCGGACGCGCTGATATCAGAATGGCCCCGATATAATTAATATGGTTACACGCTCTGGCCGCGGCCTACACAAACACTCATCTACATACTCGTCTCGTAGTTGGCACCGGCCACCGCCACTACTTTCAGACAGTAAACAACTGGTAATTTCTTTAAACAACGCACCTACTTATATCATTCGACATAGAATACCTACACAAATTATAAACGAAAAGTACAATAATTAGGAGGTACATCATTTGAAATAAAATCCCATAAAACTAGGACAAACCTCAAATCAAGATTGTAACGTAAACATGTCAAGCAACGATTGTAGTCCTGTCAAGGACCTTTAGACCAGAATATTCATGAGTATTCAGCGATTATAATAAAAGCAATAATAATGTACAATGAAAGCCAAGCTGAAAGCAAATTCTAACATCCGCATCCGTCGACGCCGCGCCACTAAAAAACGTCGAGAAAAAACTTACCAGGTGCGAGTCGGACTCGAGCACAAAGGGTTCCGTACCAAAACTTGCCAGGTGCGAGTCGGACTCGCGCACAAAGGGTTCCGTACCACAACTTGCCAGGTGCGAGTCGGACTCGCGCACAAAGGGTTCCGTACCAAATTTGCCAGGTGCGAGTCGGACTAGCGCACAAAGAATTCCGTACCAAAACTTGCCAGGTGCGAGTCGGACTCGCGCACAAAGGGTTCCGTACCAAAACTTGCCAGGTGCGAGTCGGACTCGCGCACAAAGGGTTCCGTACCAAAACTTGCCAGGTGCGAGTCGGACTCGCGCACAAAGGGTTCCGTACCAAAACTTGCCAGGTGCGAGTCGGACTCGCGCACAAAGGGTTCCGTACCAAAACTTGCCAGGTGCGAGTCGGACTAGCGCACAAAGGGTTCCGTACCAAAACGTGCCAGGTGCGAATCGGACTAGCGCACAAAGGGTTCCGTACCAAAACTTGCCAGGTGCGAGTCGGACTAGCGCACAAAGGGTTCCGTACCAAAACTTGCCAGGTGCGAGTCGGACTAGCGCACAAAGGGTTCCGTACCAAAGCGTGCCAGGTGCGAGTCGGACTAGCGCACAAAGGGTTCCGTACCAACACTTGCCAGGTGCGAGTCGGACTAGCGCACAAAGGGTTCCGTACCAAAACTTGCCAGGTGCGAGTCGGACTCGCGCACAAAGGGTTCCGTACCAACACTTGCCAGGTGCGAGTCGGACTAGCGCACAAAGGGTTCCGTACCAAAACTTGCCAGGTGCGAGTCGGACTAGCGCACAAAGGGTTCCGTACCAAAACTTGCCAGGTGCGAGTCGGACTCGCGCACAAAGGGTTCCGTACTAAAACTTGCCAGGTGCGATTCGGACTAGCGCACAAAGGGTTCCGTACCAAAACTTGCCAGGTGCGAGTCGGACTCGCGCACATAGGGTTCCGTACCAAAACTTGCCAGGTGCAAGTCGGACTCGCGCACAGAGGGTTCCGTACAAAAAGAGCACAAAAATCACGTTAGTTGTATGGGAGCGAGCCCGCTTAAATATTTATTATATTCTGTTTTTAGTATTTGTTATAAAATCAACAGAAATACATAATCTGTAAAAATTTCAACTTTCTAACATCAAGGGTCATGAGATACAGCCCAAGACAGACAGACGGACGTACGGACGGACAGCGAAATCTCAGTAGTAGGGACCCCGTTTTACCCTTTAGGTACGGAACCCAAAAATAACGCTAGTTTATTATAATAGCGTAATGTTGAAGTGTCTAAGGTAAAGTAGATCCGGTACAGGTATGCCGTATGTGTAGGTAGGTAGTGGTACCAGGCACAGTGCCAGTACCACCAGTAGGCACCAGGAAGCTACGAGTAGATACACGGAAGACAAACATTGGGCGAGTATTACTTATCTATCGCTGTCACAACAATACCAAGGTCAGTCAATTCATACTTTGGTAGTTATACCGGAACATTTAATGGCTTGGATGTTACATTACATGGCGTATACCTACTTATAAAAATTTGTTCCTCGACCACCAATATAACTTAGGTAGGTACTTTACCTTTTAATGTATCACCCGTTACAATATTACTTATCTATACAGGATGTTACGTAAGGGTTATATCAACCTGAAGACAGCCCCATCAGCTGGTCGACCAGAACCCGTTTCGATATGTGTCGACCGCCAAACAAGAAAAAAAAATCATCCTGAAAAAAACATTATTACTGAATAAAACACTCTTGTTTGAACAACACTAGCTAAAATCAGCTGATTCGGTCATTGACATCAAATAAGTAGTACAAATAAAGCGCGCCTGTGAAAAACCTACTCTCTCTCTCTCCTGGTTGGAACATTTTGTCTCTGTTTCGCATCAAGGTCGCGCCGTTTGAAATTTCTTAGTATTGGACGCCGTCAAAGGACACGGACTCCGTCGTGTTTGACGCCACCTCCCGCCCCGCCCACCATTGTCTGTTAGTAAGTAAGTCAAGCACTAGTGTTGGGACACGTTTGTTTTGATTTGAAATAACGCATATAACTTTTTTTTTCTTGCTTCGCGGTCGAAACATATCAAAAGGCGTTCTGGGCGATCAGCTGATGGGAGTGTCTTCGGGTTGATATAACCTTTACGTAACACCTGTATATGTATACAAATGGGGAATGTAATTTTTGTCCCCCCTTAGTTCTCGAAAACTGCTTATGCTCCAATGATGGTTGACCCCTCTATGGATAGCCCTCGATCTGGAGGCAAGCCAAAAAATCGAAAATTTGATCTACCCCGAAGGGGTCACAAGTTATAGGCCAAAACCTATGGCGTAGTGCGGCGCGAAGCACCGCGCAGGACACCGTACTAGTAACAAAAAGAAAGAAACATTAAACCCACACACATACAGAACATTGACTTTATCTCGAAAGGGGTAGTTAGTATTACCACAATATTTACCTCCTCAATTCACTTTGTGTTCGTTCGTTTGTCTGCAGCAAGTGCCCCGCCTGCAGGTCAGTGCAGGTAAAAACGCCTCGGGCGCCAGAGATATTGATAGGAGGAATTAGCACAATTACTCGTAGTTTTATAATCATTACATACACCTCGTAAAGATATTGACAATGTATTAAAGACAAAGACACGTTTCACATAATTCTCATCATTGAGCGGAGTTTACGAAGCTCTTAGACGACTCGTGTATTTCGTTCGTGTTTGAACTCCTCCTAAACGACTGGACCGATATTTTTGAAATTTAGCACGGTCATAGTGACCATCACCGTGAGTGCATATATCTGAATTCATAAAGATCGGTCCAGTCGTTTAGGAGTTCGACCCGGATGGAACCATGAGTGTCTGACCATGAGATCCTGAGGCACGTCATGGGTATGACAAAATCACTTATAGAATATCGGCCGGTTTCTGAAATGAGAATTTTAAGTTGAGCATCCACTGAGTACGCCAAATGTTAAAATTTAGGATCGCATTTTGATATTTCACGTACTCAGCAAATACTCAACTTGAAATTCTCAATTCAGAAACCGGCCGATTAAGTACCAACATAGCTATTTAGTAAATGTTACTAACCAAATAGATTTTAATTATCTGATAAATAAATACATTGAAATTTATGTATTTACAATGTACCTAATTATTAAGAGGAAAGCGCAGGATGACTTCAGAGTGAAGTCTCGCACCCAGATAAGGAAAACCAGATAAAAATTGCGAACAGGTATCTAAAAAACTTGCTAGACAATTTAAATGGAAATTATAGAATGTTGTTGTTTGTCGCGTTTGGTTTATGGCAGTACCAGGTTTGATAACGAACTGACGTAGCGTTACGGTATTTAAAGTCATCACTGTGAAACTAAGTTTCCAACTGAAGCCATACAAAAGACATTGCTGAATCTTTTAGGCAATTGGATTTCTTTCTTCAGTTATTATTACACCAAAGCACCTATTCCTCGCTACGGACCGTGTAGTCTTTGATTATTATTTACTCGTATATGTCATGTAGTGTGACACCGTCTCACGTTTATCACTACCATTGCGGTATCGGGGACTTCCAACCAAACGCATAGATTTAGGGAGCAGTCCTTGAGGATCTTGCTCCGGTCATTCAGTCATTGGGAGCATTTCGGTTCGAGAGCGTCTATTGTGGACTATTTTCACTTTCACACGCTGTAGGTAACTGTATAAAACTACTAAGTAGGAAGGTATATGCCTACTGCCTAAACACAAAACATCAATTGATCGCCAACCACACTTGACTCCTCAACCACAGAACAATTTTTGTCACTTATTTTAAACTTTCTTGTTTAAGTTATTGTATACTTAACTTACATTACTTTAGTGCATTAGGTATTTTGCGAACAGGTTTTGCACAAAACCTGAATATACCTACACACTTTCACCGAAGTGTGCGCTGCAAGCTTGACGTCTTTTATCTTATCCAACAAATTGTGCTCTCAAAGTTCAATATTTTGCATAAAAATTGCACAACCTATGGATATTGAGTTTGAATTAGCTATGGCTTGTATTAATATAATATGTATTCTGTGGCTATGGTGTAATTAAGAGCTTGAGTGGACAAACATAACAGGTAACAAGTATTATCTAAAAGGGTAGGTATAAGTAGGTAGGTAGTGAAAGTTCTCAGAGCGGGTTACTGCGGAGTGCAGAGTGCCGAGTGTGCCTACACAACGACGACACTGGAGACGATACAATAGAACATTGTATAAATAGAAACTAAAGAAGCTACACAAATACACATGCAGCAACTGCAAACCCCAACTCCACGTTTCAAACTGACACTGGCATATTAGTACGTGGGCCGTAGAACATTGAAAAATATTGATTTACAGCAAGCTCATTTTCCGTAAGTAGCTTTATTTTACCGAGTCCTACCCCAATATATCAAAAAGAAATCTCAAATCAGGTAGCTAACAGAGTTATCCAGTTAAAATATTCGGAACAAAATTGTAAGGTTGCATTAATTTGTATAAAGCTGCAAAGTGGTGCAGGTATTAAGTACATCATTATAAATTAAATATCAAAAGTTCCCATCGATCCGACTTGTTCTAAAAAAAATATTCATGGTTTAAAAGTTAGAAAGTTGAAAATTTTCGTTTTTTTGGATTTTTTTCGTAAACAGTGAATTATATCAAAAATTAGTTTTGTTCAAAATTGTAGATAATAAAATAACCTACAAATAAGTCCTTGCAACTTTTTTCCTAGGAATTACCATTTCTGAGAAATTGCAGTTATTAACGTCCAACGAGCTAGTCTACACGCAATGCTGGTCCGCTCCTATTAACTCTGTCCTGATGTTATACATATAGCTTATGTTACTCGCTAAAAATGTAGCTTCATATTACCGAAGGAAATTTTAAAATCGGTGCAGTAGTTTCTGAGGTGTCACGTTGTCCCTTACAAACTTTGTCCCTCCTTTATCACCCCTTTAGGAGTAGAATTTTGAAAATCCTTTCTTATCGGAAGTACAAGCCATATTCGTCGGCATGAAAATCCCGCGTCGTTGGGGTAGGGTTTTATCCCGTGTCGGTGCGGTGAGTGAATCTGGGTGCGTGCTGTTGCACTGAGACACCGCAGCACGCGACCCTTCTAGCCTGCATCTGTAAGGACGGCGGCGGCGGCGGGTGGCTATCCCGCCGTCCTCAGGCACGTGTCGACCTTAACTGACCTTAACCAAGTTGCGTACGAGATGCGATGTTTCAGCCATAAGAATAAGAATACAGGATTATAAAACATGACTATTGTATTTAAAACGTTAGACTCGACTAACGAGTCTATCGAATTAATCTAAACAGAGGTTCTAGTGAAAGGAGGAAAGGTCAATTGTAAATAAATACACACAATGTGTTTCGAATTTAGATATGCATTAAATAACGCTTTATGAAGTAAATAGGGATGATGAACACAACACGAAAAGATACACACGAGGAGTACGAACATAGAAGAAGAGAAGTAATTAAAATTGCTCCAATGAGCTAACCAAACCGTAGTCGATCGCAATCGCAAAAACAAATGTGAGTCATAGACTCAAGAAGGTACTGTTGAAACTTACACTTGGCACTATTTCCAGATTGTTTGGTCTCGAGTTGCAACAGTTCATTACTTTGTGGCATTATTTGATTACAGTGTGTTTGGTTTTAGACTGAAATTCTCTCTCTCAATCCCGCGTAAATCATTAACAGAGGAACAGATTTGAACGCTTAGAACACACTTCCTGCACATATGACATAGGCTACCTACTAAATTTTATCCGAATAATGTGTTCCCGTAAGAATTGGCAATAAGCAAGCTATTTAACGGAATCTTTCTTAAATGATCTAAAATGTAAGTACTGGCAAAAATTTCGCGAAGAGAGGAGCATAGCGACGTATAGTCGGACTTCTGAGACAAGCTTTCAGAGAGTCGCCTTCCGTCACAATCACAATATTAACGTAGGCTGACAGGACACATCGCAGAGATGTCTTGTTTACACTTTTAAGTAACGTAACGAGGCGTCAGGTAGTCCTACATTCGGGTTTTACTCAATAGTTACGACGTTAATAAGCGTTATTTTGTAACCTATATGAATAAATATTTTTGGGTTAAGTTTGAGCTATCTGCTAGTGAAGGTCCCGTTAAAATCAGTCCAGCTGTTCCAGATATTAGCAGCAACAAACAGACAGACAAAATTTTAAAAAATTGCATTTTTTATGTCAGTATTGTGTACAGGTACTATCATATGCATTGAGTAAAAAGCTGATAATTAGAAATTACACACAGACATTACAATTTTATTTATCTGTATGGATTTACTTCAGATTTCTGATTTTCGTAGTTTTGAATCATTAGGTTTTAATTTTTTTTTATAATTCTTGTCTGTAATCATATCGTTAATCATCAGAATTGGGAATATATTTCTTTATATTTTTTTATTAATGTACCTGTACCTACTCTATGGGGCAAGTACTAGTAGAATGTTGCCGTGAGTTTTTCTTGCAAGGTTCTTTCCTCACAGGCTCTACCTATTGCCTTGCGAATATGGCGGTAAATGTAAATGTAGAAGCATTTTCTTTTCAACTGACGTTCATAAGTGTTACTTTGTGACCGACATGAATAAAGATATTTTAATTTTTTTTTGTTGACCGTGAGTTACCAGTAGGTAGGTACCTATTTATGAAAAACTCACTTGTACGCTATTCCACAAATATTTTTATTTTTGGTAAACACTTACCGGTTTCGCCTTACGGCACCATCAGAGGTGTTTACTCATACCCAATCATAGCAGGCCTGTAGTATGTTAGTGTCCAATAACTTAAAACACTATGTTCGTAATGGGATAAATTATTACATACAATCAAAGTAAATTCAAATTCAATTTATTCAATTCAATGCACTGCATATGTTATTTGTTTATTCTGAAACTTGGCACATCAAATTGTATGATCATAAAGTAGGTATTTATATTATTGATAAGTACTCTTGAGTTTAATGTTATATTTCAAGACCTACATACTTTTAATATTTTTGTATAAGTACCTATACCTCTTATCACATCATACTATGTACATATTATGAATTCTTATCTCCATATAGAATGCTGTTTATTTACTGTGAGTTGTGTCATGAATATTTATCTGATAAGTAAGGCTCACTGTATTTCCATGGCACATATAATAAATTGGCACTGATAAGAAAGATATAAGTAATTAATTAAATATATTTATTTTTATTTGAAAATAATAATAGGTACTTACCCACATACAGAGTGGTTCCTGCATCATAAAACTCATGACATCGACGACTTGTTCAGTAATGTTCCTGGTGCCGTTGACACCAATCGCCGGTGCTGCAACCATCGCCAGCTTCGCCTCGACGTCTCCCGGCTGTGCCATCACGTCCTGTCGACCCTGTGTCACGTTCACGCGCCAGTTCGGGTCACTAGTCACACTCAACGCGTAATATACGGCTATTGATAGCAGAGAAACACTACCCGCGGTGTAAACCTTGAGATTCGGCAAGGGCAACCTGTCTACTAAAGTCACAGGCATGACGAATGCACAGTCGTAATTGAACGCGGCAAATAAATACTTATTACAATACACCACAATTTAGAAGTTAATGACATTTGCCTGCTTTAAAGCGCTGATAATAACAAAATAAGCAGACAAGACAACATTCACAAGAGTGACAGACAAGATAAGAAGACAGCGACAGAAAAATAAAATGGGTTGTCATTGGTCAAATAATTTTGCTGTATGGTAGTAATATGATAACTACGAAAATAAAATAAAATAAAATAATAGAAAAATACAATATACACCATCTAGTCCCAAACTTAGCTTTGAGATGCTTTGAGAAACTTGCTTTGAGAACTGGATAAACTAATAAAACATACTTTTAAACTTGTAAATATTTTGCTGTCTTTACACATGGCAAAGGTTAAGTAACATCGAGTCAGGCTGGTCTTAGGATGGATGACAATTTCTTAAGACAATGAGACCCCTCCGTTCCTAAGAGAGCACTTTAGGCCGTCGGTCCCGCTTGTCACACAAATGTCTACGGCATTCGCTAGGGGTAGTTGGAGTCCTAAATAAAAAATCCAACCGGTCTAAATACGGAACTTCGATATCGTCCACGGGTTGTGGAGGTCAAATGGAAGTCGGTTCACGGAAAATATCGAAGTTCAGCTGAATCGCAGTTAGACTGGAAAGCCGACCCCAACCGCGTTGGGAAAAGGCTCGGTGGATGAATCATACCTACTATACTAAACTGGACGCACGCATGGAACAGTTTTTCAGTTGCCAATTGATTACCACAGGAACTGAATAATATATCCAGGATAATAAAAGTAGCATAAAGAAGTTACTCTTTAAAGCATCAGCTGTCCAGCCGTTTTGGAGATAAGCTGGAACAAAAATACTGCAAGAACCTGTACAAATAGCTGACTACACAACTAACCTCATTTTACACATTTACAATAAGTTGCATTACGATTGCGGAGACAGCGCCAAAAACACACGTCATATAGTAAAGTCGCTGACTTGCTCTAATTCACTCTAATTTATTATGGGATATATGTTTGGGATAATTACACATTATTTTCGTTGGCGGCAGTTGAAGGCCACCCTTCACGAAATTCGTCATGTAAAGAAACTCGACCTCTCTCAAATTCAGCAAACCATCGCCTCACGGTGCTCAAACAAGGTGCTTCTCTCCCAAAAGCACTTTGAAGACGAGCGGCACAGTTGCACCCGCCAATTGTTTTTTTTATTACTAAGAAGGTTGCAACGTTTAAAAAAATATAACATTCGAAATTCAAATAGTTCCAATTAGCTAGAAGTGCAAAAGGAGAAGAGGGGCTCGTGGTCTAGTGGTAACTGACCATGTTAACACATTGCAAAGGTTAAGCAACATCTAGTCAGGCCGGTCTTAGGATGGGTGACCATTTCTTAAGACACTGAGACCCCTCCATGCCTCGGAGAGCACGTTAAGCCGTCGGTCCCGGTTGCCATACGAACATATATGGCAGCCGTTAGGGGTAGTTGGAGCCCTAAATCAAAAATCCGACCGGTCTAACTACAGAACTTCGATATCGCCCATGGGTTGTGGAGGTCAGATGGCAGTCGCTTCACGGAAAATATTGAAGTTCAGCCGAATTACAGTTAGACTGGAAAGCCGACCCCAACTGAGTTGGGAAAAGGCTCGGTGAATGATGAGCTAGAAGTGCAAAACTTTTAGTGTGCCCCATGTACTTTTAGTATAACCATTCTACCGTTGTTCTAATCCTATTTTTCTATTATTCATTTATATTCTATTTGTATGTTCCTTATTTGCTACTCCTCAATATTATGTAATCTAATATTATTATAATATTGATCCATAGTATATTATCTTATTTGCGTATTTAAGAAACTCCTCTCTATAATCTCTAATAAAAGTATAAATATTTAAATTTAGTTCCACATTATTACTAATTTCAAAATTGAGACGTTCCAGCATATGGACTGGGCATTCTAGAATTAGGTGTACAATGGTTTCGTGAGCGTCCGTGTTGCAGGCGCACGACGGGCTCGCCTTACACCTGAAACGATGCAGGTATTCTGCGCACCCACCGTGCCCCGTAAGCAGTTGAGTTGTTGTGCCAGCGACCGGCATCTTGTGGACGATACTATACGCCTCCACTGCACAAGGGAGAAAAGCTTGGTGACGGAGGCGGTCGTACCTGCTTTGTACCTCTCATTCCACTCGTGAAGCGTGCGCTGACGCAGAGCACGTTTAATTAATGAAACCCGGTACAAACCGTAGTCCGGTGCCTTCTTCAATTTCAGAGCTGCCTCCTTGGCGAGCTCGTCGGCTCACTCATTGCCCTCCAGCCCCGCGTGGGCCTTTACCCAGAATAAGGAGATTTCCTTACCCTGGGCCATGCCTTGTTGAATGGCTGCGCGGACTTCCACCGCCAGAGGATGGAGGGCATGACGGTTGACTACCGTCAGAAGCGCGGCTCTGCTATTGGAGAAGATGCTGAACGTGGTCGTGCTACGCCTGAGGAGTTCACTGGCCGCTCTGCATAGTGCCAGGAGCTCGGCCTCGTAGACGGTGCAATGCGGCGCGAGAGTAAGTTTGAGGGCCTTAGTTTCGGCCGCGTTATTCCAAAACGATAACGCTGCACCGACTCGGCCCTCAATCTTGCTCCCGTCCGTAAATTTTCCTACGTCTAAATGTCTGAAATTGTCGACCTTTTCCTCGTCTACCAGGTCCGCAAACTCCAAGGTGATGTGCACAGCGGGTGAGGAGCCTTGATTGCTCGGGCCATCCATTCAGTCTCCCAGTTCTCAAGCCTCATGAATTCTGAGGTCCAGAGGGAGCAGGCCAGACAGGACCAGTGCCGAGTTCAGGGAAACCGTCCGGTAGGTCTTGCACAATTTCTGCGCAAAACCGCGCTGCACCATGTTCAGCTGCTTTTGGACGCCAAGCTTATTCGCCGTTGTGTGCCAAGCACTGGCGGGCGTTAAGTATCGTCGCGGCTACGTAGATGGTCCGGATCACCTCAGGGTGCAACCCCCAACTGATCCGATCGCCGATCGCTTTTTGCAAATGTTCTTTATGTGAGTGTTGAAAGTGAGCTTGTGGTCGATGGTGAGTCCTAAAATGTTTGTCTCTTCCGACAGGGAAATGTCCACCCCGCCCATGTGCAGGCGTAGGGCGTCGTCTTGTGATCAGCATTGCACATGTTTTATGAGGTGCAAACTTCAATTTATTCTCGATGCCCTTCTCCCGCACATACGCGAGGGACAATCTCTAAAGCTGAGTCGCCGCCAAACACCAACACCACATCGTCCGCGAATGCTTGTACATGCACACTCATTCTCTCCAGTCCATTCAGCAATGGGTTCAATAGCAAGTTCCAGCTTCAGCTTTCAGATCAAGCTCAGTTTTAGGTGTGATGCAAGTGTACTTAAAGAAAACATGGAACGGTATTATTGTAGTATTGCATAGATATACAATTTCAACAAAATTCGCTCAATTAATTCACCTATAGAAATAATAGTTGAAAATTTGGAAAACTTTAGTAGGTTTTCTGATAAAGGCATGATATCACTTTCATGAAAACGTCAAAACGTTCAGAAACTGTCAATAACCCGTTAGCGCTCAGCGTACAAAATGACCAAAATCAGCTGACAATGACAACAAAACTTCAATCGAATGCCCTACCATCTCTCATACTGCATTCCTTTCATTTAGCTAAAGAAAGATAGAGAGAAAAATATTGTCTGAAAAGTTTTGTTGCATTTGTCATTGTCATTTGTGATTTGTGTCAGATGTGTCAGACAGGACAGGACAGTGTTGTTTTGAATTTATTTTGTGGTTTAGATTTTATTTGCCGAGAGCTTTGTTTGAGTTATTATTAAATTAGTAATGGCTCAGAGAGACTATGCACCACTTAGCATAGCCTGCGTCCACGGATTATGTGATAAAATATATGATAAACGTAAATTTGCTGGCGTCGAAATTGAAAAGTAAATAAGTACATACTCA
Source organism: Nudaria mundana (assembly GCA_963556515.1). Taxonomy (NCBI): domain Eukaryota; kingdom Metazoa; phylum Arthropoda; class Insecta; order Lepidoptera; family Erebidae; genus Nudaria; species Nudaria mundana. The sequence continues at coordinate 19,941,801 of OY748301.1, forward strand.
TAACATTATAACTTATACATAAAATGTAATTTAACACTTATAACTGTACCTACATTGTACATTCTGTAAATGAATATGAATATGAACATTCATTTAATTTGAATTATTTTCACCCAGTGTGTAATATTCACACTCATCAATAATTAAAAATGTATTTACTAACTTATCTAAAATACCTATACTAAAACTACTTAAACAAGATGTGAAAAACTGAGGCTTTAACAAACTCAAAAATTTTGTTAAGCTTTTATGTGAATAAAAAATAATTTGCAGAATGGTGAAAGATTTCAATGACGCGAAGAATACAAGCCAAATTAAGCGGTTGATTAAGGTCCTTGGTCAAGATCTGATGTCCTCTACAAACCCAAATGTGAAAAATGGAGCTCTTATGGGGTTGTCTTCTGTAGCTGTTGGCTTAGGACAGGTTAGTAATACCTTGGATTAGTTACTACTTAATATTAGAATCATTCTCTAGAATCTGGGGAAGCTTGTTGCATAATAATATACTGCTATATATATGCTAACTCTACCAACCAAGGAGCTAAGTGCTCTACGAATGTCTCCCAATAGCTCCCATTCAGATAATGATGGCTTGGACCCTGAAGATGTTGGTAAGGTCCTTTAACACCCATTGTTGAATACTTTAAATGTCAATTTGCAGGGTTGCATAGAATATTTACCGGAGCTGATTCATCCAATAGTGGCATGCTTCAGTGAGAGCGAGTCCCGCGTGCGGTATCAGGCGGCCGAGGCCCTCTTCAATGTGCTTAAAATCGCACGCGGCGCCTCACTCGCGCACTTCCCCGTGGTGTTCGACGCCCTGGCGCGCCTCGCTGCCGACCCCGAGCAGCAAGTCAAGCAAGGGGCGGAGCTCCTCGATAGGCTTGTCAAGGTATACAGGGATGATGATGAATTGACGTTGAAAATGAAAGTAGGCAATATTTGTATTACCTCTAGATGGGACCCAGTGTGAGGTGTGTGTCGTGTGTGTTGCAGGACATAGTGACAGAGTCAAGCGAGTTCGAGTTGTCGATGTTCGTGCCGATGCTGCGCGAGCGCATGTACTCGCGCTCGGCGGCGGCTCGCCAGTTCGTGGTGTCGTGGGTGTGCGTGCTGGACGCGGCGCCGGGCGGGGCGCTGGCCCGCCACCTACCCGACCTGCTCGACCCGCTCTTCAAGATGCTGGACGACCCCAACCCTGAGATACGCCGCATGTGAGTATTGCGTCCTGCACCTGATGATCACTCAACCCTGAGTCAAGTTGTTTTGCAAAGTATAGTAGCTTCAAAAAACAATTGTAGCTAGAATTGTGTCACTTCCAGGTGTGACGTTCAGTTAAACGAGTTCCTGAGAAGCATAAAAAAAGACCCGTCGAGGGTGGACTTCCAGGCGATGATCAACATACTGATCACGCACGCGCAGTCGACGGAGGAGCTGATGCAGGTAAAGCATGTTGCTGATATTTTATTGTATATTTTTATTTGTACTCGTTGTATACGTACTTTTATTCTCACAAGAAAAATAATGCACCCACAACAATTTGTGCATTGTTTAAACATAAAATGATAAATAAAAGTATTTGGGTGATGTGGTCCCAGTTGACAGCAATTACATGGATCAAGGAGTTCGTGGAGCTGGCGGGCGCGGCCATGCTGCCCTACGCGTCCGGCGTGCTGGGCGCCGTGCTGCCGTGCCTGGCCTACCACGACGAGCCGAGGAAGGGTATCCTTTGTGTCAATGCCTCTGTTGTCCGCCGGGCGCCACTGGCAATTCCCTGTGTGCTCACCGGAGGCGCTCGGCAGTGAAAGTAGGAGGGCCGCGAAACTTAAAAAAAAAACCTCTCTGGTCGCATATCACGCACAGATACAGAGATAATGTACTTGATGCGTTCATTGATTCATGTTCTTTATACAAAATCAAAAAAACTAGATTTATGTAACCTCAAGTATTTGCCCGGCCCACCACTATTTCTGTACCTTAGCACGCACCTAGGCATCCGCGAGACCGCGGCCACGGTGAACTTCCAGCTGACTCGCCTGGTGGTGTCCCCGGGGGAGGGGGGGGAGGGGGGCGAGGTATCAGATGGCCTGGAGCTGGTGGCGGTGGTGGACGTGCTGCGCCAGATGCTGCACCACGGCTCGGTGCACACCAAGGTCGGCGCGCTGGACTGGATGCTGCACCTGTACAGCAAGCTGCCGGCGCAGATGTTCCAGCAGACGGAGGGGCTGTTCGCGGCGGCGGTGGGCAGCCTCACGGACCCGGCCGACGACGTGGTGCGGCGCGCGCTCGCCGTGCTGGCCGAGCTGTGCTCGTGCTCGCCGCAGGACCAGCGAGCCACAGGCGAGTACCCACATGCACACACTACCTACCTAGGGGTGGAGGAAACTATTGTTTGTTTTTAAATTGAACCAAGTATGGTTTTTAGACTTTCGCGTTCTAAATACATTTATATGCGTTAGGCCATCGAAAAGGAAATCGGGAAAGGTAATTTATGCGTTTAAGTCCCGAAAACTTAACTATCAAAATGAACCAAGTATATTTATAGGTGACCTGGAATCGAGTCCATACTACTACAAGTTCCTTCAGGCGCTGCTGAGACTTCTGGCGGCCGACGAAAATCTATTAGAGGATAGGGGGGCTTTTATTATAAGGTGAGTGTAACGTGTGAGTGGCAGAGTTCACAGATGGCCAAAAGGTCCTTATGCCAGGTCATAAATTCGTTTTAAGGCTCGCAACCCGACGCGCGAAAAATACAGTTAGGGTACAAAGTCCATTAACACTGAACTTAACAGTGTGTAACATCTGTCCTGCCTGCTATTGCATTGGAATATTGGGAATGCACTTTTGAACCTTGGACTGTTCATATCTTAGTTTGTTTATAAACATTAAATATGTTTTAGTGTCGTAGAACAGTTAATTCAGAAGTGTGGTATGTTCTTAGACAGCTGTGCATCCTGCTGAACGCGGAGGACATCTACAAGGCGTTGTCGAAGATCCTGCTCGCAGAGAAGAACCTCCGCTTCGTGTCGACGATGGTGGACGTCCTCAGCACTATCCTGCTCACCGCCGCAGAGCTGTACGACCTGCGGCTGCAGCTCAGGAACTTCGACAAGCCGGTAGCCAGACTTGTTCACGGTGTCTCCAGAAACTAACTTTGTGAGACCATACTGGACAATTTTACTTTCGTCTGTCTGTAGAAAGCCCTAACACTTAATATTTTTAATGGAAACGATACCAGAACCCCTGTTCTCGCGAGTGTTACTGCCCTACTTGTGCACAGCCGGGTGATAACATTAGTATAGATGTAGCTCATCGTCAGGATAGAACAAGTTGCGGTTAATTTGTTTATTATTTCGCTCTTCGTTCGGTTTTACTTTCTCTTTTAAAATATATCAGTTCACAGACGACTTACTTATAACCTCTGTTTATGTTTTTCTCACTGTTGAATTTCTATCTATAAAGTAAAAAGTAAATATATTGAATGTTGCAGGCGACCCACTCGCTGTTCGCGGCGCTGTACTCGTGCTGGTGCCACAGCCCGGTGTCGCTGCTGGCGCTGTGCCTGCTCACGCACAACTACGCGCACTGCAACCAGCTCGTCGCCACCTTGTATCCTTTGTGCCGACCGCGACCCCACCGCGACCCCACCGCGGCCCCACCGCGACCCACTCATGACGTCAACTGTATTTAGTACTTTCTTGTTTCGTCATTATTTCGGGTCCATATTGGCTCACATAAAGTTCTTTACCCGAAATTGTTCTTCCTAAAATGTTTCAACCTAAAGTTTTCATTCATACTATATGTACTACTGGCGATGTTCATAACACTCATGTTTCCGAAAATTTAATTAATAATATCATTAATGTAAATATGTTTAAACTCCTACTGTTATTTATCATAACGCTTTTAACCTAGCCTAAACCAATAACTGTAGGACCGATTCGGTTCTGGCACAGTTGTGGTCACAGTTCTAACCTAACCTAAACCAATAACTGTAGGACCGATTCGGTTCTGGCACAGTTGTGGTCACAGTTCTAACCTAACCTAAACCAATAACTGTAGGACCGATTCGGTTCTGGCACAGTTGTGGTCACAGTTCTAACCTAACCTAAACCAATAACTGTAGGACCGATTCGGTTCTGGCACAGTTGTGGTCACAGTTCTAACCTAACCTAAACCAATAACTGTAGGACCGATTCGGTTCTGGCACAGTTGTGGTCACAGTTCTAACCTAACCTAAACCAATAACTGTAGGACCGATTCGGTTCTGGCACAGTTGTGGTCACAGTTCTAACCTAACCTAAACCAATAACTGTAGGACCGATTCGGTTCTGGCACAGTTGTGGTCACAGTTCTAACCTAACCTAAACCAATAACTGTAGGACCGATTCGGTTCTGGCACAGTTGTGGTCACAGTTCTAACCTAACCTAAACCAATAACTGTAGGACCGATTCGGTTCTGGCACAGTTGTGGTCACAGTTCTAACCTAACCTAAACCAATAACTGTAGGACCGATTCGGTTCTGGCACAGTTGTGGTCACAGTTCTAACCTAACCTAAACCAATAACTGTAGGACCGATTCGGTTCTGGCACAGTTGTGGTCACAGTTCTAACCTAACCTAAACCAATAACTGTAGAACCGATTCGGTTCTGGCACAGTTGTGGTCACAGTTCTAACCTAACCTAAACCAATAACTGTAGGACCGATTCGGTTCTGGCACAGTTGTGGTCACAGTTCTAACCTAACCTAAACCAATAACTGTAGGACCGATTCGGTTCTGGCACAGTTGTGGTCACAGTTCTAACCTAACCTAAACCAATAACTGTAGGACCGATTCGGTTCTGGCACAGTTGTGGTCACAGTTCTAACCTAACCTAAACCAATAACTGTAGGACCGATTCGGTTCTGGCACAGTTGTGGTCACAGTTCTAACCTAACCTAAACCAATAACTGTAGGACCGATTCGGTTCTGGCACAGTTGTGGTCACAGTTCTAACCTAACCTAAACCAATAACTGTAGGACCGATTCGGTTCTGGCACAGTTGTGGTCACAGTTCTAACCTAACCTAAACCAATAACTGTAGGACCGATTCGGTTCTGGCACAGTTGTGGTCACAGTTCTAACCTAACCTAAACCAATAACTGTAGGACCGATTCGGTTCTGGCACAGTTGTGGTCACAGTTCTAACCTAACCTAAACCAATAACTGTAGGACCGATTCGGTTCTGGCACAGTTGTGGTCACAGTTCTAACCTAACCTAAACCAATAACTGTAGGACCGATTCGGTTCTGGCACAGTTGTGGTCACAGTTCTAACCTAACCTAAACCAATAACTGTAGGACCGATTCGGTTCTGGCACAGTTGTGGTCACAGTTCTAACCTAACCTAAACCAATAACTGTAGGACCGATTCGGTTCTGGCACAGTTGTGGTCACAGTTCTAACCTAACCTAAACCAATAACTGTAGGACCGATTCGGTTCTGGCACAGTTGTGGTCACAGTTCTAACCTAACCTAAACCAATAACTGTAGGACCGATTCGGTTCTGGCACAGTTGTGGTCACAGTTCTAACCTAACCTAAACCAATAACTGTAGGACCGATTCGGTTCTGGCACAGTTGTGGTCACAGTTCTAACCTAACCTAAACCAATAACTGTAGGACCGATTCGGTTCTGGCACAGTTGTGGTCACAGTTCTAACCTAACCTAAACCAATAACTGTAGGACCGATTCGGTTCTGGCACAGTTGTGGTCACAGTTCTAACCTAACCTAAACCAATAACTGTAGGACCGATTCGGTTCTGGCACAGTTGTGGTCACAGTTCTAACCTAACCTAAACCAATAACTGTAGGACCGATTCGGTTCTGGCACAGTTGTGGTCACAGTTCTAACCTAACCTAAACCAATAACTGTAGGACCGATTCGGTTCTGGCACAGTTGTGGTCACAGTTCTAACCTAACCTAAACCAATAACTGTAGGACCGATTCGGTTCTGGCACAGTTGTGGTCACAGTTCTAACCTAACCTAAACCAATAACTGTAGGACCGATTCGGTTCTGGCACAGTTGTGGTCACAGTTCTAACCTAACCTAAACCAATAACTGTAGGACCGATTCGGTTCTGGCACAGTTGTGGTCACAGTTCTAACCTAACCTAAACCAATAACTGTAGGACCGATTCGGTTCTGGCACAGTTGTGGTCACAGTTCTAACCTAACCTAAACCAATAACTGTAGGACCGATTCGGTTCTGGCACAGTTGTGGTCACAGTTCTAACCTAACCTAAACCAATAACTGTAGGACCGATTCGGTTCTGGCACAGTTGTGGTCACAGTTCTAACCTAACCTAAACCAATAACTGTAGGACCGATTCGGTTCTGGCACAGTTGTGGTCACAGTTCTAACCTAACCTAAACCAATAACTGTAGGACCGATTCGGTTCTGGCACAGTTGTGGTCACAGTTCTAACCTAACCTAAACCAATAACTGTAGGACCGATTCGGTTCTGGCACAGTTGTGGTCACAGTTCTAACCTAACCTAAACCAATTACTGTAGGACCGATTCGGTTCTGGCACAGTTGTGGTCACAGTTCTAACCTAACCTAAACCAATAACTGTAGGACCGATTCGGTTCTGGCACAGTTGTGGTCACAGTTCTAACCTAACCTAAACCAATAACTGTAGGACCGATTCGGTTCTGGCACAGTTGTGGTCACAGTTCTAACCTAACCTAAACCAATAACTGTAGGACCGATTCGGTTCTGGCACAGTTGTGGTCACAGTTCTAACCTAACCTAAACCAATAACTGTAGGACCGATTCGGTTCTGGCACAGTTGTGGTCACAGTTCTAACCTAACCTAAACCAATAACTGTAGGACCGATTCGGTTCTGGCACAGTTGTGGTCACAGTTCTAACCTAACCTAAACCAATAACTGTAGGACCGATTCGGTTCTGGCACAGTTGTGGTCACAGTTCTAACCTAACCTAAACCAATAACTGTAGGACCGATTCGGTTCTGGCACAGTTGTGGTCACAGTTCTAACCTAACCTAAACCAATAACTGTAGGACCGATTCGGTTCTGGCACAGTTGTGGTCACAGTTCTAACCTAACCTAAACCAATAACTGTAGGACCGATTCGGTTCTGGCACAGTTGTGGTCACAGTTCTAACCTAACCTAAACCAATAACTGTAGGACCGATTCGGTTCTGGCACAGTTGTGGTCACAGTTCTAACCTAACCTAAACCAATAACTGTAGGACCGATTCGGTTCTGGCACAGTTGTGGTCACAGTTCTAACCTAACCTAAACCAATAACTGTAGGACCGATTCGGTTCTGGCACAGTTGTGGTCACAGTTCTAACCTAACCTAAACCAATAACTGTAGGACCGATTCGGTTCTGGCACAGTTGTGGTCACAGTTCTAACCTAACCTAAACCAATAACTGTAGGACCGATTCGGTTCTGGCACAGTTGTGGTCACAGTTCTAACCTAACCTAAACCAATAACTGTAGGACCGATTCGGTTCTGGCACAGTTGTGGTCACAGTTCTAACCTAACCTAAACCAATAACTGTAGGACCGATTCGGTTCTGGCACAGTTGTGGTCACAGTTCTAACCTAACCTAAACCAATAACTGTAGGACCGATTCGGTTCTGGCACAGTTGTGGTCACAGTTCTAACCTAACCTAAACCAATAACTGTAGGACCGATTCGGTTCTGGCACAGTTGTGGTCACAGTTCTAACCTAACCTAAACCAATAACTGTAGGACCGATTCGGTTCTGGCACAGTTGTGGTCACAGTTCTAACCTAACCTAAACCAATAACTGTAGGACCGATTCGGTTCTGGCACAGTTGTGGTCACAGTTCTAACCTAACCTAAACCAATAACTGTAGGACCGATTCGGTTCTGGCACAGTTGTGGTCACAGTTCTAACCTAAACCAATGATGGTACTATTATTCTTGTATATTATACATGTTATGTGAAAATAACTAAATAACTAAAACTGTAAAAGTTACGCAAAATTAATGTATATAATACTGATTATTATGAATAAAAAGAAATCTAAACAAAAAAGATATGACTTGGAATAATTGTGTAAAAGATGGTTATATTGAAAATATATACATAACATACATACATAGCATCACGCCTTTTTCCCCGAAGGGGTAGGCAGAGGTGTGCAAACACACCCACATCTCGCCAGCTATGTTAGGTCCCATGTAATAGGGGGCGAGCCTATTGCCATTTACCGGGCACAAGTTCCAGACTCTGGGATAATTATCTGGGTAAAGTTCTAAAGAGAATTATACATTATCCACCAGACCCCGAGTGTGGCAGTCTGCACATAGTACCATTGTGCCACCGAGGTAGTCATAAAGTGTATCATCATAAAGAGTAAAGTGAAAATATATAGGAAAACAAATAAAAGTTTAATAGATGTTTATAGCTACTGACGGATCGGAGTTGAAAATGTATGTGAACTTTGGCGCACCCCATATTTCCCTTAACACGAGACGAGCACAGCGGTGATTTAGAAATTACAGTGGACTTCCTCACCGAGGTGGACAAGTTGGTGCAACTCATTGAATCTCCAATTTTTGCATGTAAGTATAACTAGACTGACCTTAACATCTGTGGCATTGGAATTAGGAACGATGTTATGTTTTTTTTTAATTTCGCTGTTGAGCCGGGTTTCCTACGGCCCGGCTGTGTTGTCACACGTAAGGCCGGATGAGGCACCCGGTCGGGCCACGACAGGCATCGACCGACTCCCGAGAGATCCGATGGGACAGTTGCAGGCCCGCAGCCTTTGTAGAATATACAGATATTTATGTAAAAAATTAAAGCACATTTCACGACGCGTTATACGCCCGCGGCGTGTGCGATTGTTTGCGGGCATCTTGTACCGGCGGGCGCGGGTCGCGGTCCCGCAGCCGCGCGCTCTGCGATCGGTTGGCGGGCGACCGCAGTGGACTAAATAACTAGATTCTTTAACTTCATCCTTCTCTAACTCATTAATAAGAGTAACAAATAATCCATAACGATCTCTTTCCGCTATCAGTGGATGTATCCAGACCCTTTTAGGCCTTCTTTTTTTAATTCTTCTGCGAAGTAAGTATAACGCAACAGCTCGTTTCTGGTGTGTGTCCATGGCGGTCTGGAACTCAACTGATCGTTTAACCGCCCGTCTTGCAATAATCAACCGCCAAGATTGCGAGCGATAATCGCAACCGCGACGGCTGCGTAACCGCACAAAACTTCGGTCTCGTGAGTTTTGAAAATAAAACTCCATTCCGCCACCGCAACGGGCTCGGGTAAAAATCGCTCCGTGAGTCCTTAGCAGCGGCGGCCTTACCAGTTGCGACTTTGCGAGGTCCCGGGCGGCAGGTCTTTGCGAGGCCCCTTTTTATACCGCGGCCCAATGCCTGCCATTGCTGAGCGCAACAGGTACGCACTCGGAAGTATTGACTGTGGCGCCGATGGACTTTGGCCAACTATCTGGCCTCTATTTGGGGTTGGGTGGGGTTTTATCCCGCATCATTGGGGTCCGGTTTTATCCGAGTAAATGTGTATTCTGCGGGGCTTCAGCACTGCAGCTGATCGTAGATGAGTCAGCGGCACCCTGGCCACCGACTTCAGAACTCATCAGGGAGGGTACGCTCCCTCTCCCTCTCAGCCGCCACCTTTCCATTCCGCCTACTTCCACTGGAGACCATGGCTCAAAGCATGGCTCCCACTGAGAGGGTATTCACGCCTAGACCCACGACGAGGTCCCAGCTCTGACTCGGCCACGCTGAGCGCTCTCCAAGCGTGTGGAGTGTGGTGCCTTCGCTGGTCCCCTCGCAGTGTTGACACTGGAGCGTGACTTCACGATGGACCCGGTCACCGTGCCGCCTGTGCAGCCACTCGTCGATGATCGGTCCTAGCGCTGCGATGGTGGTGGATCTCCACCGTGGTTGATAAATTCGCACCTTCCTTGCCTCCATGTGATCCTGGTGGAGTTGGGAGCGCTGAGCCTCAATTTCTCGAGACGCAGGCTTGTGGTCCCGCTTCAGAACCCCCTTGAGCCATTGAAACAATAACCCAAAGGCTCTTGCTTCCAGGTCCCATGAAGGGGTTCCGGCTAAGAGACAGGCAGCCTCTAAGGAGATCGTGGGTTACCCTCTTAATATCTTGCCAGACAGCTGAAGACCTTTCAACGGTCTGTTTAAAACAGCCACGTTGTTGGCCATCAACCTGGCCGTACAAGGCCATAATTAAAAAATTATCTTTTTTGATTGAATTCTTGATTGAATAAGAGGTGCGAAATAGGTAGGATTGGTTGTTGTATGGTACACGGTACAGTAAGACTTTGAACTCATTGGAAGCAAAATAATTCCAAGGTGGCAAGAGTTCAATTAGATATGTTTTGAATAAATGAAATAGTTCACTAACTTTAGTTTAATTTACCGTTATGTTATAATCTTAATAAATAATTAAGGAGAAAGCCAAAAATAAGAAATAAAACTATATTTAAAAATCATTTTTTGTTGGCTTGGGTCATTGCGCGAGGCCCCTGTAAGCGCGAGGCCCCTGTAAGCGCGAGGCCCCGGGCGATTGCCCCGTTCGCCCCCCTTAAGGCCGCCGCTGGTCCTTAGCCTAACGCGCACGCAGTGTGAGCGATCTCATAGGCCCCACTACACACGATAGTTAGCGCGTGTTCGTGCGTGTGCGCACGAGTTAAATTCGTACACAAACGCGTCCAAAGTGAGCGCGGCCTAAAGCGAACGATAAGCCGGTGACGGTGTCGAAGCTGCAATGCTCTCCCGACAGACATGCGGCTGGAGCTGCTGGGCGGCGCGGCGGCCGAGCTGCGCGGCGCGCTGTACGGCGTGCTCATGCTGCTGCCGCAGACTGACGCCTTCCACCTGCTGAGGAACAGGCTGCAGTGTGCGCCGCCCCCCGGCGCGGCCCTCGGCACTCACGGGTATACCCACACCGCCTCCCCATCGACTGGCCACACTCGTTGACCTACTTAGATAGACGAGATTCACATAAATATCTTGATCTCTACATATTTTGAACTTTTTATTTCTACGGACGTTACTCGTGTATGTATGTACTAACGACTGCACCGATTTCGATAAAATTAAGTTCTACTGTTTAACAGGTACCTATTAAGTTTGCCTGGGAATTGGTATCAATTTTTTTCAGATGGATCAGTATAACATATAATACATCTCTGATCAAAGTATAGTAATCCAAGGGGGGGGGGGGGGGGGTATCTGCTTATAATTCCAATTTGACAGTTTTAACTAAATGTATATTAAAGTATAACCTACGATACTTACTTAAAAGTATTGCCGTTCTGTTTGCTTATTCAGGCTAATCTGTGAAACCTGCTGGAGCGATTTGATGAGTAACTCTTTATCCAAGTAATGCTTAACTATTCAACGCGGGCGAAATTAGTGTTACATAATTTATTTCTGTCAGCAATAGTAAGTTTGATACATGTATCGTGTATATCCAGAGCGGAGGTGTCCCCGACACGAGGCGTGGCGCCCTCCCTCGACTGGGCCGAGCTGCTGGAGCAGTTCCAGCGCGTGCAGGCGGAGCACCGCGCCTACAAGCTGCTGGACCGCTCGCGGCCCAAGCTGCTGGACAAGGGCTACTCGTCGTATTCGCACTCGTAGCCAGCACACACTACACCTGCCTGGCTAGTTAGCTGACGACGTTAGTTACTGTAAAGGCTGCTACACACAGTGCCGGCGTCAGTTCATACATACAAGACTGTCACAACCGATGCTTGGCGGCTATGCGCGGCCTTAGCCGGCGGCTTGTATTGCCGGCGGCAGTGCCGCTCGGCATAAACTCTGTGTGTAGCAGCTTTAAGAGTAAGTCCTTTTTATACGAAAGGACGGATTAAAATAAATGAATGCATTGTATCTCATGTTCAAATTATGACTCAAATGTTATGTTATCTTTAATATTATTTTTGTTTCTGCAGTCAGAGTCAGAAATAACAACAATCAGACTATATTATTGTAAACTCGTTTGTATTTAAAATATCATAAAAAATAAATTAAATGATTATATTAACTAATATAGTTAATTTTTGTTAAAATCATTGTAAAAATTATATCTTTATCGCGATCTCTGGAACAAAAGAAATTAATAATAGAATGTTATGTATAAATAATTAATTTATGTTATAAGTTTAAAGCAATAATATACTTAGTAAGTTTCAAATCGTCAACAAGGGCGTGAAGGAGATAAATATATTGTGTCGACGTTCCGACAGGCCTGACCCGACAGGCTTGCCGAGGGACAGGGGCACAGCCTGGGGTCCGCGTATTGAACCAATGATGTTATATTTAATCTTATTTCTTTCTTTTATTTATTTTTAATCATCACTAATCAGTACAAATAACTGACAAGTGACGTCATAGTTCAGTATTCCATACAACTGTCTATGTTGCTTGTTTTGATATTGAACATAACGGCACATAACGGTCAGTGAGGAGGCGTGTGTGTCGTCATCAGTGTCCACTGGCTGCTTGTCGCGTGCGTGCACCGCAGCCAGTGGACAACCTTCAGTTGGTTCTACTCTAACATTCCTCTACTTATCTGTGATCAGGAAATAATAGACACATTATGTAACTATGTATGTACGAGGTACTGTTCACTTATATTGTTGCTATAATATTATGTACATACCAATAAATGTTTACTGAACATCATGTTGGCCTTTTATTTGATGAGAATGAGTCACTGTCATTATATTTACTTACATTGAATCCCCGAGGGGGTAAGCAGGGGTACACCACACTCCTATATTCGTTTAGTATCATAGTGCTTCTCACTATCGCCATAACGATACCCTGTTGCCTCACTCGTACATGCTCGGACGGTTTATACAATTTTTCATTAACTAAAAATGAGTACTTACAAATGATATTTTGCGTATTGCCTATGTAGTATGTAGGTACCTAACGTAATAACTAATACAATAATGCAAGATGAGTATGTACACACGTCACTGTCCCATACAACTACTGTTCAGAGAGCCTTGGTAACTATTAAACAAAACTTATAACATGCACTTGCCCAACTAACTGCGACATGACCATTACTAATTGTTACACGTACTTACATATCTGATGTCTCAATAGGAGTTCATATGTGATATAACTAGTCTCCACTTTCGGGCAGCGGCTGGTACAATCCAACCGAAACATATCACGGAGAAAAATTCAAAAAAGCTTTGATATTATTACGATTTACGAAGTCCCGTAGAGACATTAGTTAAAAAAGTGAAACTTTATAAATAAGTATACAGGGTGTAACATTCATATGGGTCAGTATGAAACTATAATACATTCGACGATCTGGTCAAGAGAACAGATCGTCGTATGTATTATAGTTTTTTTACTAAACTCTTGTGTAGTTGTTAAAAACCATGTTATCGATTTTAGTAAAAATAAACCGCATTCACAAATAAAAACAAACCTTAATAGCGCGATGTAGAAATTATGAATATGATATGAAGTAAAAATTCGATGTTGTCGGTAGTGGTCATCGTAGCTCAGTTGGTCAGAGCACTCCCCCTGTAAGGGAAAGGCCGTGGGTTCGAGTCCCGCCGATGACATCAGTTTTTGTGATCTATTTATAATTTCCTTCTTAATATTTTAAGAATAGTTTAAGCAAACTCATTGCTTTGAAATACAAAAATATTTATTTATTTTCCAATACACATAAAATACAATCCATAAGTACATAACAATGTCCCATACTGCGATATATAAAAACAAATACTTTTACTCGGCTCGGAATTCGAACCGGGACTTTTTGAAAACAAAAACTTACACTGTTTCTATTTAGATATCGATCGTGTAGCTCTTATGTAGTAGGAGTCCTACACAATCGATATCTCAATAGAAATAGTGTACTTAGGTCTTTTTTTTTCAAAAAGTCCCGGTTAGTATTAACTTATTCTACGGCCCATAGATACATACCTTAAAACTAATAATACAAATAATTATATCTTAAAATATGCACACCAAACTGTCTATTGTTTACACGACACCTTTCGTTCAAAACTCTTCATTGAGGAACAAATCGAGATAATGAGTGAGACGATTTTAGTAGGTGTTCGACAGTACTAACATTTTTTTTTTCAATACAAAGTTGAACTCGTTTTAGTGCGTAAAATTGTAAAAAGCAAATATATTTATTGAACGTGATGGAGCATCCTGTTACCTGCACCTCTCAGTTTACAATCATCAGCTAGCTGTAGACATTTTTATTAAAAAAAAAAATATCTATCTATGCAGTATTTATTTTTACTAAAATCGATGACAAGGTTCCTAATCTTGGATCTTTTATAGTTTCAGACTTTCCCATACTGACCCATATGAATGTTACATCCTGTATAATACCTTAATACATAATAGGAATGGTGTTACAGACTTGTTACTAGCATCTTTATTTGCTTAACAATAACAATAATGAGTTAACATTTATAATAATATAACATTTACTCGTTTACAAGCTGGTTCACCGCCACAGGCATTACTAATGCTTTGGGGCCACCGGCCAGGTCTTCGGCTAGGAACAAGGAGGGACAGGCAATGGTTGGTTTAACATAACATTACTAATGCTTTGGGGCCACCGGCCAGGTCTTCGGCTAGGAACAAGGAGGGACAGGCAATGGTTGGTTTAACATAACATTACTAATGCTTTGGGACCACCGGCCAGGTCTTCGGCTAGGAACAAGGAGGGACAGGCAATGGTTGGTTTAACATAACATTACTAATGCTTTGGGGCCACCGGCCAGGTCTTCGGCTAGGAACGAGGAGGGACAGGCAACGGTTGGTTTAACATAACATTACTAATGCTTTGGGGCCACCGGCCAGGTCTTCGGCTAGGAACAAGGAGGGACAGGCAATGGTTGGTTTAACATAACATTACTAATGCTTTGGGGCCACCGGCCAGGTCTTCGGCTAGGAACAAGGAGGGACAGGCAACGGTTGGTTTAACATAACATTACTAATGCTTTGGGGCCACCGGCCAGGTCTTCGGCTAGGAACAAGGAGGGACAGGCAACGGTTGGTTTAACATAACATTACTAATGCTTTGGGGCCACCGGCCAGGTCTTCGGCTAGGAACAAGGAGGGACAAGCAACGGTTGGTTTAACATAACATTACTAATGCTTTGGGGCCACCGGCCAGGTCTTCGGCTAGGAACTAGGAGGGACAGGCAACGGTTGGTTTAACATAACATTACTAATGCTTTGGGGCCACCGGCCAGGTCTTCGGCTAGGAACAAGGAGGGACAGGCAACGGTTGGTTTAACATAATATTACTAATGCTTTGGGGCCACCGGCCAGGTCTTCGGCTAGGAACAAGGAGGGACAGGCAACGGTTGGTTTAACATAACATTACTAATGCTTTGGGGCCACCGGCCAGGTCTTCGGCTAGGAACAAGGAGGGACAGGCAATGGTTGGTTTAACATAACATTACTAATGCTTTGGGGCCACCGGCCAGGGGGGCCACCGGCCAGGTCTTCGGCTAGGAACAAGGAGGGACAGGCAATGGTTGGTTTAACATAACATTACTAATGCTTTGGGACCACCGGCCAGGTCTTCGGCTAGGAACAAGGAGGGACAGGCAATGGTTGGTTTAACATAACATTACTAATGCTTTGGGGCCACCGGCCAGGTCTTCGGCTAGGAACAAGGAGGGACAGGCAACGGTTGGTTTAACATAACATTACTAATGCTTTGGGGCCACCGGCCAGGTCTTCGGCTAGGAACAAGGAGGGACAGGCAATGGTTGGTTTAACATAACATTACTAATGCTTTGGGGCCACCGGCCAGGTCTTCGGCTAGGAACAAGGAGGGACAGGCAACGGTTGGTTTAACATAACATTACTAATGCTTTGGGGCCACCGGCCAGGTCTTCGGCTAGGAACAAGGAGGGACAGGCAATGGTTGGTTTAACATAACATTACTAATGCTTTGGGGCCACCGGCCAGGTCTTCGGCTAGGAACAAGGGGGGACAGGCAATGGTTGGTTTAACATAACATTTTTTTTTATATTACAAAAGAGGGCAGTCCGTGCCATTTATTGTTTAGGTAAAAGAGATTCTCTTAAGGAGCGATTTAAAGATTAATATTTTAACTGTAGCTTCCCGATATATATTTGATAACATACTGTATGTCAGGAAAAATATATCTAGCTATACTAAAGTAAGTGACGTTACAGACAGAAATTTACGTAATAAAAATAAACTACTCCCTCCGTGTTATCGGCTTAGCAAGGTTAGTCATTCTTTCAAGGGGGAAGGTATACGCTTTTATAATAAATTGCCTGAATCGGTCCTTTGTATGCCCGACAATAAATTTAAAAACTTTATAAAGACCACTTTATGTCAAAAAGCATATTATAAGACAGTTGATTACCTTAATGATAAAAGTGTCTGGCTTGAGCATGGTGCAGGCGCCTCCTAAAATGCCGTAATTGTAGCATATTTTGTACTTAGGCAACTATAATATTTTTTTTGTTGTATTATACACGCTTATTGATTTTGACACGAGACCAATGTACATTCGTCCACATTTAGTCTTAAGAAAATGTGTAAATGAGTCAATTATTTGAAAAGAGTGACCGAGAGTTTTATTGCCAGGTTCTTTCTCTCGGTTCTACTTATTGCTTTGCGAATCTGGCAGTACATGTAAATATAGAAGCAATGACATTTTTTATTTTAAGTACTTACTGACGTTTGTAAGAGCCATTTGTGACCTATACAAATAAATAAATCATTTCATTTCATAACATTTTGCCTGATATACAACACGTAGACTTACCACTAAATTCAATTATCGACTTTGTTCCATATTTTGTTATCTGGTATTAATAATTAAATTAATTCTTGTCAATGTCAAATGAGAAACTGACGGTATTATCAATTCCGGATAGTAAAATTAAAATATGATTCTTGATAGAATGTTGAAATAGTCCAATAGTCTCGGCGCAGCATGATCACAGCCATGATCCGCCGTATAACCCTTTCAGCACGAAAGGTATCAAGCGTACGTATCTGCTAAATGAATTTTTT
Organism: Nudaria mundana; assembly: GCA_963556515.1. Classification (NCBI taxonomy): domain Eukaryota; kingdom Metazoa; phylum Arthropoda; class Insecta; order Lepidoptera; family Erebidae; genus Nudaria; species Nudaria mundana. The sequence goes on from OY748301.1 coordinate 19,958,911, forward strand.
TAAACGCCATATTCGATTTTTTCCGAACGAAACCGACTCGCATAGATCGTGCGGTTTATGAGTCACCTAAAATAAAATACAATCGTGCCGCTCATTCGCCGCCTGAGTACCTCAATGTTCGAGCGGGCTGACGGAGCGCAGACCTGCAGCCTGCGGGACATCGCGCCATACCATCGGCGACCGCCGGACAGGAAGGGCCTCCCACGTGACCTCGTCTCCAGGGGCACCCCCCCGACTTGACACCGCTCCTCGCCGCTGGCCGACGGGCGCTCGCCCTCCGCTGAGCGGCGGGTCGCTCACGGAACCTCCCTGAAAAGGGTCTCATCCTGTGGCCTTGACCGCGCCGGCCACCGCGACAACACACCGGACAAGACACCTCAGGACCAGACGTCCAACCAAGGGACCCGCCTGTCATCGCAGGCGGCGACCGACATCACTAAAATGGGCCCACGCCCAGTATAGTTACCCCGGGACCTGTAAGGGTCCGCGTGGAAGACCTCGATGCGATGCGACCGCTCCAGTCGGTACCCGGAGCGCGTAAAGGATGGCTGCGTTTTTTGGCGGGAACGCCCGCGCAGGTATGTACGAAAACTTAACATTTTTTCTTTAAAATTTTGTTTATTTTTAGTTTACTAATAAGCTGATGATCAAATCAAAGATATAGTGATACAATATTGTAGAAATTGAAGAGTTTTTCATAGCTTCTGTTCAACCTAAACCAATGCGCACGATCGCACGGCTTAAACGCCAACTTTTATATTGAAAAAAATAACGATCGTGCGTATATGTTATTTAACTTTTTGATGGTATTATAACTTTAAATTACATTTTATTTTAATTTGTATTAATTGTTTCAGGGGTCCTTAACGACGATTCCATTTTAGAGATCTTGGGTGATGGAAATGAATCCTATATAGAAGACGTTTTGGAAGAAAATTTCCTCTTGGAACTCGAAGAACTAGATGAGGTAGAAGATGAGCCACCGGAGCTACCAAATATCCAACTTCCAAGCGTATCAGCACCAACTGCTTCCACTTCACCTGTTAGTACTTCCACTCCATCAGTAAGTACCCCCTTTCAACCAAGTCGTCGTGGCCAAACCAGGGGCAGGATATGGAGACAAACTGATTACGCCGATAAACCTCATGATTTTCACCTTCTTGAAGTACGTCCTCCAAAAGCTCCAATGGAGTATTTCGTAGAATATTTTGACACAGAATTTTACGCATTAGGAGCTGAATGTACTAACAATTATCACATGCGCAAAACAGGTAAGATCCTAAATGCATCTCCTGAAGAAATCAAAAAGGTTTTTGGCTTACACCTACTGATGGGAATTTTTAATTTTCCTCGACTTTTTCTATTTTGGCGCCAAAACTCACGATTAGGACTGATAGCAGATGTTATGACACGGGATCGCTTTTCCATTTTGCGGAGTTCATTCCACTTTGTTCCCGATGACGAACCAGCCCACGAGAACCGTGACAATCCTCTCTGGAAGGTACAACCTGTAATTGACCAAGTTAAGCGGGCCTGTAGCAAAATTGAGAGAGTAAGTGGAAATTATTCGATAGATGAACAATTGATACCGTTTACAGGACGGTGCAGCTTACGCCAAGTTGTCAGGAAAAAACCGAGGCCAGTGGAATTGAAAAATTTTGTTATTTGTACAAGTGAAGGCTTAATGATGGATTTCGAAATATATCTCGGAGCCAGAACAGCTTTTGCAGAGCGAGAATTAGGTGTAGGTGCGTCTGTAATCTTACACTTGGCTAAAGCAGTCCCTTCTGGTAGTTGCTTGTATTATGACCGGTTTTTGTCAAGCGTTCCACTACATAATTGAAAGGCTACAGCAATTACATTTACACGGGACCGGCACAATCATGTTGAATAGGATTGCTGAAAGAAGAAGCTTACAGGTTAAAGCGGATAACAGGATGCAAAGAGGAGAACACCAGCAATTTAGCTGCAATGACATCGTATTAGTGAAATGGAAAGATAATAAATCCGTTCTCATGATATCGAACTGCACAGGAGCAGACGATACTATCACAATAAAAAGATGGGACAAAATAAGGAAAAGGTACGTTGACGTGCCGTGTCCCAAAGTTATATCCAACTATAACAAACATATGGGTGGAGTCGATGTGTTAGACCAGCAGATGGAATACTATCGTGCATTTATAAAAACCAGAAAGTGGACATTAAAGGTCATTATTCACTTTGTCGACCTGTGTGTCGGCTGTGGTTAATGCATGGCGTCATCGTCAGTACAGAAACGACTGTATCAGATCAAACATACCACCTAATACAATAACGGATTTGTTACATTTTCGACTAGAAATAGCAGAGGGACTAACTCATACTCCAATACAAGAGCCTTCGCAAACAACTGGTACTGATGAAGATATAGATGCACCGTGTGCACCACCCAGTAAAAACATTAAACAACCCGTTCCTACTGCTACTAAACGATACGATGGGTACGGTCACTTGCCACTTTTTGACCACAATCTTTTGTCTCCTCGACTTTGTCAACTAGAAAATTGTAACAGTCGATCTAAGATCATGTGCATGAAATGCAAAGTTTATTTGTGCCTCTCAAGAGGCAAAGATTGTTACTCTGCCTATCACCAAAAGTGATAAATGGATAACGGTTTTCTGTTTTGTTTAAATTGTCTTTAATTAATACTTTTTTAATAATTTTGATCTCATTGATTGTAATTCAAAGATTAATTAAGTTTATCTCATAGTCTACGTAACAGTTGTTAGATCTTTAAGTGTATTAACTGCGTTGAAACGTAAGACTGATTATAAAACAATAACAAATACTTTTTAACTATAATACATGTGTCTTTTTTTTATTTTTAAAGACCTTTAGTACTGAAATGCACGATCGTGCAGGTATGTACGCATTTTCGACGGTAAACCGAGCTTAAACGATCGTGTAGGTACTTTTAAGAAAAACCTATAAGACCTAAATTTTTTTACTATTTTTTTACAGATTTATAAAGGCTAAATGGTTAACCTAAATTGTAGAAATTATTAATTTCATGAAAAAGAAATTTCGGGCTGAAAGGGATAAGCCGCGCAAGATGACAATGGGATTGGCTTGGCGGCCATGATAGTGACGTCATAGTGAGAGTGACGTAGATTAACCTACAATACTGTTTTGTTATCCGTACTTCTCAGCGGTGGATGACGTCACTTGTGCGGTTATTGTGACAAGGTCCTACCCCACTCACTCTAGTGGTGCTAGGGCTGCAGCCGCTCCGTGAGCGAGTGCAGCGTGGCGAGGAGTGCGGAGTTGTTGGCGAGCGCGGCGCCCAGCTCGTCGTGGGCGCCCAGCAGCGCGCGCAGACCCGCGCCCCGCGCGCCCACTCCGTCCCACGCCTCGCCCGCGCCCCGCGCCTGCCCCGCGCCCGGCGCCTGCCCCGCACCCCGCGCCGTGCCCGCCTCCTCCGCGCCCGACGTGCTGGGCTGCAACATTGTGTGTGTCATTGTGTGTGCCAGGTGCCAGTGTCGCCACACAGCATCCCTACGAATGTGCTGCTGTTGGACTGATCGGTTGGCCACCTAAATTATAAAATTAAATAGGGATCACGTCTGCAAGCTGAAGACAATTTGGGACCATTTTTTGGTCTAAAAAGCAGTGATAACCGCTTCTTTTGACTTCCTTCTCATTATTACGTAAACTTACTAGTACGATTACTCCACGCACTTGATTTAGCTCTGTTTTGTTGTGAGGAATGATTTTCACAAGAAATTTGAAACAATAAATTGACCATCACAACGTGTGGCTGCTAGAGTTCTACCAGTACCATGTTTCTTTTTTGGACGGATTGACCATGTTATGGTTTCTAAACTTTTATCTTGAAAAAGAATACCCAATAATCATATTACTAACAATAATAAACACCTACGAGTTCATTGTGGCGGTAGGCTTGCATCAGGGCTCGACGCTAAGCCCATATCTCTTCCTGTTAATAATGGATGCTTTGACATCGGAGATACAGGAAGAGACCCCCTGTATGCTATTTGCCGATCACATTGTACTCGTCAGTGAAGACGGGCTTGAGGTACAGAGTAGATTGGAAAAATGGCAGTGTAAACTGGAGAGTGTAGGCTTGAAAATCAGTAGAACCAAAACTGAGTACATGTTCTCTGATTTCGGCGGTCTCTCCAGTTCTACACCCATGGTGTTAGACGGCGCACAAAAATTGAGAAGCGAACCGCTGTCATGGTATGGACATATTATGAGAAGAGAGGAAAGCAATGTCGTTAGAAAGGTGCAAAGTATGACTGTCGAGGGTTTAAGGAGTAGAGCTAGGCCAAAGAAAAGATGGATGGAATGTGTGAAAGAGGATATGACGAGGAGAGGAGTGACTGAAGAGATGACGTCTGACAGGGATGTGTGGAGGAGAAAGACTTGTTGCGCCGACCCCAAATAATTGGGATAAGGGCAGGTAGATTATGAATACAATAGAGAAAAAAAGCAATAAGAATCAATTGAAAACTTTACTCTAATAATACGGAATTCTGAGTTATTTCCTTATGCGTATATTTAATATTCCGGGTTTTAATCATATTTTTTTACCTTTTTAAATATTGATTTTTTTAAATAACTAATGCTTAATCTACAATATTTAATTTAAGTTAATCTAAAAACTTTAGATATAATTATTAAAAATATCAATTTCAACAGGTCCCAAACGCTGTCGCAAACACCCTTTGATCTGTGTTCAGAAACTGACACTAGCCCTGATCACAAACCAAACCAAAGAACACTTGTAAACGTTTGTCGAAGTTTGCCAACCGTGGATGTTAGAAATGGGTATTAGAGTGATGTAAAGTGTCGAATGGGGCGTCACTCACCGCGCGGTCGGCGTCGTGCAGGCGCGCCGTCAGCGTCAGCAGCTTCAGCTCCGCCGCCGCCACGTCCTTGTCCAGGATCTGCGTCTGCAGGAACACGGTCTGCGCCAGCTTGTACCAGTCCGCCACCGCGTCCGCGCGCGCCCGGGCCAGCGGCGCCGCGCGCTGCAGCAGGGCGCGCGCCCGCCGCCCCGTCTCCGCCACCGTGATGCGCTCCAGCACGTGGAACTGCTCGTCGTTGTAGGTGAGGCTGCGCGTAGCGCGGTCCCGCACCAGGTGCTGCCACGAGTCGCGCAGCCGCTCGGCCAGCGCGCGCGCCCGCGCGTCCAGGCGCAGCGCCGCGGGGCAGGGCGCGCCCGCCGCCGCCGCCGCCCACTCGCGCGCCGCCGCCCCGCCCGCACCGTGCCGCGCCGCCAGCGCGCCGGCCGCCGCGCGCAGGCTCCCCGCCTCGCCCGCCACCAGCGCGGCTCGAGCCCCCCAGCCACCCGCGCGCGCCACGTCCAGTGCGCGCGAGGCGCACAGCGCGAGTGCGGCGTGCGCGTGCAACGCGTCGGCCCGGGCGCGCACCCGGGCCACGCGCGCGCTGAGCAGCGCGCCCCAGCGCGTCACGCACGCGCCGCACAGCACCGACGCCGCGCACAGCGCCGCGATGCGACGACGGATCACGTGGCCGACGCTGCACGCCGTCTGCGACCGCACACACACACACTGACACTTATGGCTACATCATAACTAGGTATGCAATACATTCTGCTGTTGCAATAATTGAGCTGAGTTTGTCGTTTCGGGTCGAACTCCTAAACGACTGGACCTCTTTATGAATTCAGATATATGCACTCACGGTGATGGTCACTATGACCGTGCCAAATTTCAAAAAGATCGGCCCAGTCGTTTAGGAGGAGTTCGGTCCCAAACGAAATACACGAGTCGCCTAAGAAAGGTCGCCAATAATATGTGGCATGTAGATATATCAGTTACATGGTAACACACTACTTTGAAGTGTGTATGCATGTAGGCATATGCACTCACCTTGGCCTGACTGGCGTCGTTCTCGACGGACACTATGTTAGGGAACACGGGGAACTTGGGCACCTCGGGCTCGGGCGCCATGCTCACGTTGTTATTATTTTTATTAAACAACATCAGGGGTTCCTCGTCTGTGGTTTCCGGGTAATCTTTACCTACAATATTAATTACTACACTTATTGTTTGTTTGATGACATCTACAGTGGTAGCGGTAATACAATATTTTAAGTTTAAAACATTAGATAATATCCTGTAACACACCTAAGGTATTATCGTTGATCTCAGTGAGCATAAGCCTGTCCTTGTAGAGCAATATCTGGGACTCTGCAACTACACTAGTCTGCTCACAGATGTATGTCTGCAAGTGTTCATACTTCTCATCTGGCTTTAAAAATACCTGAAATAGGCAGTGATATAAGTCAAACTATGTGTTCAATATTCAACTAATGTTAACCTTTAACTTTAGATCTTACAGATCTTACATAAAAGAGTGAATTATTCAGTGTTATATCTCTGCAGCATATTTATTTATGTTTTGGATTGTCAGTCTTGAAAGTTCATAATAATTATTAGGTATACTATGAACTCAACAATCAATAATCCAAAACAATATTATTCTCATAATATTTGTTAAACTTTGGCGTCCTGAATTCATATACTATTTACGATTTCGGGACTTAAGTAATTTTTCTTCTGTTTTTAATTTACGTTCCAGTCAGTCTGTGACCACGGCCCGATGTAACTCGGTCGAAACGTCAGGCCAAACAGAAGGTAAATTACGGGTTTAGGTCCCAAAATCGTAAATAGTATAATATTATTCTCATGAACTGATAGATTTAATTGTAATTTTTACTGTCATTTACAGACATAATATAGAACAAACTCACTCTGTACCAGACATAATATAGAACAAACTCACACTGTACCAGATATAATATAGAACAAACTCACATTGTACCAGACATAATATAGAACAAACTCACACTGTACCAGACATAATATAGAACAAACTCACACTGTACCATGGTGTGAAGCTACAGACATGCTGAAGGAGGTTGCTAATGTCATTCAGTTACAAACAAATGTTTACCTTTATACTAGCAGCTTTATTGACATGAAATACATATACAGGTGTAGTAGATGTAGTTACTTGAACTTCTGAAAAGAATCTATCAAAGCTCCATATCCTGTGAGGATCCACCTCCAACAAGCCTGCGAGCAGAGGTGTGACCAGTTTCCGTAGACCCACACTTAGTTGACAATGAGGTGGGAGATCACGTGCCCAGTCTATTGGTCCATTTTCTGTAGTTTGTGTGCCCTGTACAATAATTATCGACATTACACATTTTGTACTTGCACCACAGCAGTAGGACAGTACCTATGTCAAACAATATTAATAATGAGGACTGAGGTAATTTTTGTTCTATAAGTAACAGACAACTTACAGCAATAACACCTGATGCTTTTTTAGTGGTAATGTAAAACATAGTTTCTTTATTCCTCCTCCCTCCATAAGGTCTGAAAGGCAACTGTCCCGTAGCCACATGATACAGAGTGACCCCGATGGACCACAAGTCCACAGTGGCTCCAAAGCTCTTCCCCACCGGCTTCCTCAGCACAGCACGCTCATACATATCAGGATGTAAGTACTCTTCTGTGCCATACAGTGACACAAACTGTTCTTCTTCTTGAAGTTCTCTGGCTGCTCCAAAGTCTGTTAGCTTATAAGTAGTAGTTCCATCTTCGTTTAGATATTTCATAATATTACCTGGCTTCAGATCTCTATGGACCAGATTGTTATCACGCAAGTGTTTCATGCCAGCAGTTAAATGCTCTAAAACGTAGAGAAACTCTTGTTCTTGTAGGCCATATGTGTTCTCAGGGTCATCTAGAATATTGAATAAACTGCCTCCAGTGCATAACTCCATTACAATTACTTTGCCTCGCCCCTCCTGCTCTTCTTCGATCGCAAGAAGCTTCACTATGTTTTCGTGCTTCACTTTCTTTAAAACTTCGAATTCCCTCATTTGCACATCGTGCGGTCTCATGTGACTGAGCTGGTTAAAAGTCTTCACTGCGACGGGTTCTCCATTGTTTTTATTGACGCCTTGAAACACGGCGCCCGTAGCACCTTTCCCTAGGACACTGGTTGTGCACCAAACATAATTTTCGGAACCTCGAAGGAAGGACATTTTCGAAAGTTTGTGCCACTAGTCTTTCGTTGTATTCAAATGATTGGAATAAGGCCAATTCAATAGTATGGACAATTTTATGCACAGAGCTCGATATGGTTAGTCTCCATTAAGTATTTTAATATTACAATATGTTTGTTATTTAACAAATATTTGCAAAATTTATTTAAAAAATGCTCACGTATGTACTCCTAGTTTTGTCAACAACTCTGACACTTGTTATGTCTATCAAAGTCATAAGTGACAATTTTTTTTTGTAAATTTGCCCATTTAAGGGACAGGCTAGAGTCCTAAGACCATACTGACAAGTAATTGTCAGATCAGCTTCTAGTTAGCCATGTAAAAAAAATACTGATTTTAGCTGATTTCGTATGTTTACGTCCACAAACGTGTTCTGCCAAAATTTATAAATCAATGTATAGAGAACATTGTTATTACAGAACACTGTAATTATAATTGCAGTGTTATGTCATAACAAAATATGATTAAACTTAGACGAATTTTTTAAATGTAACATCATTATGTTCGTAGATATTATTATGCTTATGTGTTTATTAGTACCTGGGTACCCAGCCTGGGCTGGGTTACTTGGGGGGCTACCCCCCCCCCGGACCAACACTGTTGTACCACCTGGTATCCACGTAGGGGCCGCAGCCACCACATGGGTACCGAAATCTACGAACCTCGTCCGTTAATCAGCAGGTGCGCCACTAGCAGGTAAGGTCGCTGGGGCCCAATAGATGTAAGAAGGGCCCCTTTGCACCCAAATGTGAACCTGTTGGTTTTGTTTTTGAGACAGATTGAAAATTAATTTAGTACGTTCACTACTCTATTTAGATATTTTTAACACGAAAACAATTATGTACATGCATTGCAATCGATTAGTGAAATTTAAACAAATTACGATATTATGGGTACCTACATTAAGCAGAATACACGCGGGATTGTTATGGCAAAACACTGCATCTATAGATAACGGGCTACTAAAGCGTAAGCTGTGTCATGACATAACACCGTACTTAATGTTAGTGTTTTATCAAAACTGATTCTTATATTTTTGAAATACAGTCATTATTGCCTTTAGTTTTCTCAGTATTTATAAGACTTTTAAGAAAAAATAAATGCTATCCCTATGTAAACGAGTGTAAAAACGCGATTTATTAATGTCATGGCACGGCAGAACAGCTTCAACCTTTGAAGGCAGCAAAGGCACGAACCCTATTATTAGTAGTATTATTAACTTAAAACCAAACTTGTATTCCAAAAATACACGTCAAAAATTGACACAACAACTGACTTCAAATTATCCAAATGAGACCAAATAATTGTCGGGATGGGACCAAATTAAAATGGGATCGATGCCATAAATGCTTGGAGGATGTCTTGCCCCGACACTGACCTGCCCTCACGCCTAGGCTCACAGCGACTGTGGGATTCGCCGCTCTGTAAATTGAGAATTATTATAACACTCTTGTCAATATTTCAGAGCGTACGCGCCTACTAGCTGTTGGAGAAAGGGAGCCAGGGTTATGGATTCAGGCGTTCCCATCGCCCAACATTGGTACAATGCTGGACAACAACGACACAACCTTCCGCATTGCCACTTGCCTTCGGCTAGGTACACCTTGTGTATCTCCGCATCATTGCACCTGTGGAGTAGCCGTCGTCGATAATCTGGGACACGGTGTCTCAGATTACGGAGGCCTTTCTTGTAGCCACATCTGTCGGACAGACTTTTCTTGTCTATGCGCGGACATCCGAAAGGTGTGTACAACGCTTTTAAACCGGGCAACAAAAATATCGTGATAGTGTCAGTTTGACAATGACATTTGATTGTGTATAAATATACATACCTGTATTCTCTAATTCTCTTTGATACCTACATACTGTGTCGTTGTCGAATTCATGTTGTGTTGAAATGTGTTGTTGAGTTGGAAATAATTTTAATTGACTATGTACTGTACATATAGTTATTTATTTAACGAATCCCCTCTTTAATCTCGCTCATAGAACGTATCGGGAATCCTTTGAAGATATAACTTTTTATATGAACAATTCGAGACAAAACGCACACCTACGTACTTGCTAATAAACCTAGTGTCTGCCTAGTGTTTATGTAATAATATAATATATGTAGTCTTTGTCCTTGCTGGAGAAATGTAAGTATGATTGTATTTGTATTTGAATTAATATATTTTACTTTGACAATTAAATGATTTTTATAAGTATGTATGTACCGAATACAATAAATTATAAAAAAAATACAATTGAAACTAACTAAATAATAACGTACATTACCTATTCAAATTATACCTAAATCTTCAACAATAAAATCCGTCTTTCACAACTTGTGACTACACACTGCTGAGAATTTCAGTTTTGAATCTGTGGGATTGTATCATAACTTCGGTTTATTACACCTACCATCAGGTCGTCTAGACATGAAGTACGAAGTCGTCGAGACCACTCTAGAAGTAGATCATTAGAATATCGCAAAAATCACAAGTCTAGAAGTCGTGATAGGAAAAGGTCTGTTTCTCCGAAGAAATCTAAGCATAGGTCACCTACAAAAGAGAGAAAACAAAGATCAAAAAGTGGAGAACCGCAGCAATCGAAATCAAAGAAGAGTAAAAAGAAAAAGAAAAATATTTCTAGCAGTAGCTCCAGTAGTGATAGTGATGAAGAAGAACTGAAATTGCTGGAACGGCTTGAAGTAGAGCGGCTCCGACTTAAAGATGAGAGGAAACAGCAGAAAGTACAATTGAAGGCCAATGAAACTCCTGAAGAGAAAAGGTAAGATCTAATTACTATGATGCAAATGACTTGGTTGTTACTAAGTGGAAACAGAATTTATAAGTGCAGCACTTCACCAACCTAACAACTATTTCATTTGTAAGCAACGGATTGATAGCATAGCTTCTGCAGATAATATTTATTATGCCATCAGAATATTAAAAAAAATCAGTGCCAATTTACTGACCACAAAATATTACTTAATTTCTGAATTCATAACTCAGTAGCTAATATTGAAAAGAGTTTGGGAATTATTGAATGATATACTCATTCCATTATTGTGGTTAACAACCCGATTCAGACCAATCTGATGGTTGTTTAACCATCCAGGAATGTTTAATTTTTGGTTAAAATATAATGGCATACATACCAACTGAAATGAATTAGTTATATAATACAGGTGAACTTTTCAAGAGGGCTTGGATGGCCAAATCCGGAACTATAAGGAATAGCGAAAAATGCTCAAAGGAGTCATGAGCCCGATTTTGATGAAACTTAATACCAATCAATCAATCAATCATTTAATTTGTGATCATAGGTACCTACATTACAGGTCTTAAAAAATACATAATAGTGTTTCTCTATGGTCTGCCAAAGATTGGCGTACAAAAAAGATAAATGGAAGATAGCTAGGTAGGTACATTACAATTAAAATGTCATCTGCATTACTAGTTGAAACTCATAATAATAAAACTAATAATTGACAATTAATAAATTAATAATTAATAATCCCCATGATACGTAATAAATTAATAAAATTAAAATTAATAAAATGTCATCACTAAATATTATAAATATTGGATAGAAACAGGCGTTACTTGGCGAAAATCCATGACAAAACAATGGTAAGTAAAATGTTTTAAGAAAAAACTTTTTAAAATTATATAATAGCATTAATTTTTCGCAGAATTAAAAAGACAACAAAACGTCGACAATTGTTTCGCCTCTAAACGAGGCATTATCAAGACTGTCTCAGAGAGAACAGCCGTTCTCTCTGAGAACGGCTGTTCTCTCTCGAACAGGCTGTTCTCTCTCTGACGTTTTGTTGTCTTTTTAATTCTGCGAAAAATTAATGCTATTATATAATTTTAAAAAGTTTTTTCTTAAAACATTTTACTTACCATTGTTTTATTATAAATATTGTCAACCATAATATTATACTAGAATACTTTTATTTTTATTTTTTAATTCCGCGGCCCGTAGCCGCGGCCGCTCTAACGTTCGTTGCCGGGCGTCTCTGGTTACTAGCAGAGGGTATGTCCAGTGGCGCCCGGCGGACTTTGACCACCTCTGTGGTCTCTGCGGGTGTTGGGTCGGGACGAGAATCCCGCGTCGTTGGGGTAGGGTTTTATCCCGCGTCAGTGAGTGAATCTGGTTGCGTGCTATGGGGCAAAGGCCCCGCAGCACGCAACCCTTCTAGCCTGCTTCTGTAAGGACGGCGGGTGGCGATTCCGCCGTCCTCAGGCCCCGATCATGGAGGTTGATAGTCTTGGGCGTAGTCGCGGAGTCTGGGGCGCCCTGGCCGCCGACTACGGAACTCGGCGGGGAGGGTACGCTACCTCTCCCTTCCGGCCGCCTCCTTCGCGTACATAACTTGCTCGCAGAAGGATACTAGAACACTTACACAACATCATGTCATTATTTTAGCTAACGTTATTAACATTTTCGTCTAGTAAATATTCCTGAACTGTGTTGTAGGTTTTACAAACTAGTAGTGATCGTAGTTCCTAAATATAGTTTTTAAATATATATATCTCCCTGATATCTAGGAGTGCGTGTGTTAGCTTATTATATATCTTTGGAGCCATAATAATAAAATAAAATATAATAAAATAGCTTTTTATTTCCATTCCCTTATTCTAATTTACAAATGGTATTTGAACATTTATTTAAGAAATGGACCCCTTTCGGGTGTAAGCCTCCTCCAAATCTTTCCATTTTTGTCTGTGTTTTCCAAGGGTGCACCAGTTTTTTCCAGCGGTGTACGCTATGTCGTCGGCCCATCTTTTTTTTGGTCTTCCAACTTTCCTTTTTCCTAATGGCCCCGACCACTCTGTCACTTGAGAGGTCCACCGCCCGTCTGTGCGTCGTGCGACGTGGCCTGCCCATTGCCACTTTAGCCTTAAAGCGTGTTTCAGAGCATCCAAAGGGTTGTTGTGTTTCTAATAGTTGTGCTTTTTATTTTCAAAATTTTCCTTACTTTCAGGATGCTCCTTTCCATAGCTCTTTGGGTTGTGGTGATTTTGTTTTTTATCTTATTAGTAAATACCCATGTTTGGCATCCGTATGTTAGGCTGGGTATAATACAGGTTTCCATTACAGTCTTTTTCAGAGGCATGCTGTAGTTTCCTTTCAAAATTTCTTTCTGGGCCCAAAAGCTGTGCCACGCACGGTTGACCCTTCTCTCCACCTCGTTTTCATTGCTGTCTTGGTTGAATGAGACTTGTTTGCCAAGGTATATATATTCATTCACATAATCTAACCGGTTGTTGTCTATTTGGATAGATTTCTGTGGGCCATTTGTCATAACTTTGGTTTTACTTGTGTTCATCTCCAGTCCTACCTTTTGACTCTCTTTGTTCAGAGTCTGTAGCATTTGTTGCAGATCTGTTGGTGTTTTGGCAAAGATGACAATATCATCTGCGAACCTTAGATGGTTCAGGTGTTTGTTAGTTATCCAAATACCCTTGTTGTCCCAATTTATGTTCTGAAAGATAGCCTCCAGTACAGCAATGAATAGTTTAGGAGATAATGGGTCCCCCTGCCGGACTCCCCTCTATTCTTATCTCTTCTCCCTTATATTCTAGCTTTACTCTGCTTGTGCTATGTCTGTAGATGTTTTTCAGGATGGATATGTATTGTTCATCTACGTTACAAGATTGTAATGCTTTCCATATAGAGGTATGAGAGATGCTGTCGAATGCTTTCGAATAGTCCACGAAGCCAACATACAGTAATTGGTTTTGTTCTTTAAATTTTTCAATAACTTGTTCCAAAGTGTGTATATGGTCAATTGTGGAGTATCCAGACCGGAAACCAGCTTGCTCCACTGGTTGTTTGTTGTCTATTGTAACTGTTATTCGTGACAGTAAAATTGATGAGAATAATTTATATATACTAGGAATCAGACTAATTGGCCTATAGTTAGCAATATCTTGTGGATTTCCTTTTTTGTATAAAAGCACTATATCAGATTTACACCATTGGTGTGGTATTGTTCCCGTTTATTTATTTTTATTTATTTATTTTTTATTTATTTATTTAGGTACACAAAACAGAAAACAATACAAACATTCATAAAATACATAACTTAACAAGGTTCAGTTCCAAATTGAGTTCCTAAACTTGTAAACTCAACATGACCAATAATGTAGGAAATGAAAAGCCTAAAGTGGAATCCAAGATACCAAGTACTAATAAAAAAAAAACAAGGAATATTCCTAAAATGTAACTACTATAGCTTAGACATAAGTTTCCTCGTATTGCGCTTAAACGATAGGGAACCCTGGCGGAACACATCTATCTCGTCACTATGTTGGTGTAGGAGCTCGTTGTATAGACGACGAGACGACACATCCGCACTATAGGATTATAGAAGGATGTGTTGTTTATGCAAACCTTTAGAGCGAAGGTGTTGAGATGAGGGTGGCGACTACGGAATCTTATATTGAAGTTCAGCAATGAGAGCAACTCGGGAGAGTCAATTGCGGAATGGATTATCTTGTGAAGGCACACAAGGTCACTACACTTTCGACGAGTCTCAAGCGTTTGTAATCTAAAATGATTAAGTCTATCTTCATACGTCCTTAGCTTTCCCTTCAAGCCCGACCTGTAGCTTACTATGTACAAACACTTTTTTGTACTCTCTCCACGCTATCTATGTGGACTGCGTAGAAAGGTGCCCAGATATTGGAGTTATACTCTAGGATGGTTCGAATTAAAGTTTGGTAAAGATACAGTAAACTGGTTGGATTTTGAAAATCTTTGGTGATTCTGCAAATGAATCCAAATAGCCTCGCGCTTTTAGACTGTATGTGCTCTATATGGAAGTGGAAATTTAACTTATCGTCAAACAGTACTCCCAGGTCTTTAACTACATTTTTCCGTTCTAAATAATGACCATTTATATTATATTCAAACAGGATTTTGTGATTTTTGTTACCAAAACTTATAACACAGCACTTTTGTGCATTTAAAGACATACGGTTCTCACCACACCATAATGTTATTTGTTCCAAGTCGGACTGAAGAGTGATGGCATCCTGTACGTTATTAATAATGGAAAATACTTTGAGATCATCAGCGTATAGTAAGCACGGGTTTTTCAGCCTATCCACGAGGTCTATAAATACAATAAATAAAAGAGGACCCAAATGGGAACCCTGGGGTACCCCAGAAGTACAAGAAATAGGATCAGACAAGGCACCCTTAACAGCCACGAGTTGGCTTCGGTTGTCCAAGTAAGATTCAATCCAGCGCAGCAAGTTACCGTGTATACCAAAGTGTGACAGTTTTGAGCATAAGATATTATGGTTTACTTTATCAAAAGCTTTTGAAAAGTCTGTGTAAACAGAATCGACCTGTAATCTTCTCCCAAAGGCTGAACAGAGGTAGTTTTTATAGGTCAATAAATTGGACAGAGTAGAACGATTCCTAATAAAACCGATCAGATTTACACCATTGGTGTGGTATTGTTCCCGTTTGGAGTACAATATTAAAGAGGGCTGTTAGAGAGGCGAGTATAATAGGGGCTCCAAGTTTTAAGGCTTCATTTGTGATGCCGTCTGGGCCAGGGCTTTTATAGTTTTTTAGTTTTTGAATGTGTTGGAGCACTTCTATTTCCTCTATAGCGCTAACTTCATTGAGTTTTTGCTTCTCTATGTTTGTTGTGTTCTCTATGTTTGTGTCCTGTGGCCGTCTAGAGTATAGCTCTTTATAGAATTGTGTTGCAATATTTAGTACTTCTTGTCTTGTTATTGTATTTCCTTGTTGTTTTTTCAAAGTTTGTATCCAGTTTTTGTGAGTATTTAGTTGCTTGTTAGCCCTTTTCACACTTCTATATTTTGTTAGGTTATGTGTTATGATGTTTTTCCTGTATTGGTTGTAGTCTTCCTTGATTGCTTTGCTGGTTTTTTTGTAAAGATTCTTTAATTCATTCTTCATTTCCTTTGTTTTACTTTTGCATGTTGTTAATTCAGTTCGCTTTTCTATCAAGTCTAGAGTGCTTTGTTTCAGAATTTTGTGTTCCTTAGTTTCTTTGTTTTTAGTATCTGTTTCTGTTTTTAAGCTAGTGGCAATACTGATTTCGAGTATGTTGTAATATTTTTGTATATCTTGCAAGTTCCTAAGAATCTCAGTTTTTCTTTCCATTGTATCTTTAAGGTTTTCTATATATTTATTTATTTCGTGTTCTGTTTTTGGTGTTCTAGATGTAGTTTTAAAGGTTGTTCTATTTAGTTTAGGTTTTTGTAAATCAAATGTTGCTCGCACTAGTCTGTGATCAGAGTTGAAGTTTATTTTGTTTATTACCTCTACATTTAATATGTGTTTTGGATTGCTGCAGAGAAAGTAATCTATTTCGTTACGTGTTTTCTTGTCTGGTGATATCCATGTCCATCTACGGCTATCTCTTTTCTTGAAATACGTGTTCATAATAACTAGTCTATGTTCCAATGAATATTCAATTAGCCGTTGTCCTCTGTGATTCCTCTTGCCATAGCCATATTTGCCCAGTAAAGGAGCTTCGTGTATCTTGGGCTGCCCGATTTTGGCATCAAAGTCGCCCATCACAACTAGTGTTCTATCTGCTAGCTCATGAGCTTTACCTAAATCGGTGTAGAATTTGGCAAGTAGGTCTTCTTCAGCATTTTCAGTGGGAGCATATACTTGAATTATTGATAATTTGGTTCCATTAAATGATAATTTCAAGATTGCAACTCTTTCAGAGATTGCTAGGAAGCTTTTTATGTTATTTTTAAACTCTTTTTTAACCATGAACCCAACCCCATACAGACCCTGAGTTTCGCCAATATAGCAGAATATGTACTTGTCGTGTTCTTCTATAGTTTGGCCTAGACGCCTTACTTCGGCTATTCCTAGTATGTCCCAATTATCTATGTCCCAATTATATTAATTGTCGATCATGGACGATTGGCTGCAGAGGCAGCATGGTGACCTCACGTACCGTGCGACGCAGATCGTTGCCGGGCATGGATGCTTCGGTAGCTATCTGTTTCGCATGCATCGTGAGGTCACACCCCGGTGTCAACACTGCGAGGTTTCCGACGACGACACCGCACTACACACGTTGGTGGAGTGCTCAGCGTGGGCGAGTCAGCGCCGGGACCTCGTAGTGGGTCTGGGCGTGGATACCCTCTCGCTGGAGACCATGCTTCAAGCCATGGTCTCCAGCCGGAGTAGGTGGAACGCGGCCGTGTCCTTCTGCGAGCAAGTCATGCTCGCGAAGGAGGCGGCCGGGAGGGAGAGGGAGCGTACCCTCCCCGCCGAGTTCCGTAGTCGGCGGTCAGGGCGCCCCAGACTCCGCGACTACGCCCAAGACTATCGACCTCCATGATCGGGGCCTGAGGACGGCGGGATCGCCATCCGCCGTCCTTACAGAAGCAGACTAGAAGGGTTGCGTGCTGCGGGGCCTTTGCCCCATAGCACGCAACCAGATTCACTCACTGACGCGGGATAAAACCCTTCCCCAACGACGCGGGATTCTCGTCCTGCCCCAACACCCGAAGAGACCACAGAGGTGGTCAAAGTCCACCGGGCGCAACTGGACATACCCTCTGCTAGTAACCAGAGACGCCCGGCAACGGACGTTAGAGCGGCCGCGGCCTTAGGCCGCGGAATTAAAAAAAAAAAAAAATAGGATGTCCCAATTAATTTGATCTAGGGCATTTTCTAGTTCTATTAATTTCTCATTGGTGGATAATGATCTGACGTTGTAGGTACATATTTTCAGTTTCCGAGTAGCATGCTTTATAAATGAGGGGGTTTCTAATTGGTTACTTGTATTATTTGTTTACATGGAGGGTGGTAGTCTAATATCCCACGGGGACCAGCCGGATTGGGATATGTCTTTATGTTATTGTTTGTGACTTTATGTTGTTTGTTTATCCGGCCGCCGTGCTCCTATGCTTGCTTGGAATAGGTTGTCGAGGGGTTACTTCGTCCTCGCATCATATCGTAGGCGTTTGCTCTGTTAGTTTTTTGTGCCTTTGCCGGTTGCTGAGTGCTGTTTGGGGCATTTTGTGGTGATGTCGATATAGAGCGATCGCGTTTACGTGCTTCTTCTGTTTGTGTTCTATCCCGTATGATGAGTTTGTCGTATTATAGTACTGCATATTTTCCCTTCTGCCGTTCTTCTACCAGCTGTTGTTGTAGTTCCTTTCTTTTTACTAACACATCTTTAGGATAGTCTTCTGTTAGGTAGATCTCGGAAAGTTGTTTCTTACTTCTCATAATTTGTTCTTTTTTCCAGCCATGTGAAAGGGAGATCAAAACCGGTCTTAGTTTTTCGTTTACTGCATCCTTTTTTCCTAGGCGATAAATATTGTTGATGTCGTTCTGACTGATGGTTATATTGGTTTTTGAATGAATAGTTTCAGTGACTATTTCTAGTAAATTCTGTTTTGATGTCTCTTCCTCTCTAATTCCAAAGGCTATAATATTATTTTTGCGGTTTTCACGCTCCAACATATCAATCTTTCCGCGTAGGTTCTTATTTTCGGATTTTAAGTCGATTATTTCTTTGATTAAAGGATTTAGCTTCTCATCCATTCGCTGCATTATTTCACTCGTTTGTTTTTGCATTTCTATCTTGATGTTATCGAAAAGTGACAAAAGATGTTCATCCATTTTGCGTGAATCGGAACTAATCTGGACGTATCCGGTAGATTCTACTTTTCGATTCTGGCAACACTTTAACAGATGTCAATAGTGTCAGTTGTGATGACTTATGACAGTCAATGACACTTGATTTGGTGGGTAGTTTGGTATTAATGATTATCAACAAAAATGTCTGTTCAATCAAACCCTCCAAGTATCACGATGTTAACACAAGATTTTATGTTTAGTTCTTCACTTTATTCAATGTTTTATATATGCACTGAGATTCACAAGCACTCTTGTCCCGTTTTTTCGTTCGTACAATATGTTTTTAGAAGTTTTTACTATTATTTGTTATATTTTTGTTCCGAGCATCTACTATTGTGTGTGCGCACTTTGACAGCCATACCCAGAAAGCTTTTATTATATATAGATTTTTTATGACTTTTAAAACAGATTTTGTTTTTGTGCCTAGAGCTGTTTCGAGTATTAAACAATTCTAAATTACATTTCACAAATACAGCCACCTCCAAAATATATATGCCTGGAAAAGTTAATATCTGAAGCTTCCGAAACCAAGGCCTGCAACTATCTGTGGTTTGCAAGCCGCAGATCACCCGAACACACCGTTTTTGCGCTACAAATACCATGCTACTATTAATTGAGTTTCCCCAAAATATTACACCATAGCGTAATGTGGATGTTACGTAGGCATGGTATACTACAATTCTAGTTTTCTCATCTGTAACTCTGGACAAATTGCGCAATGCATATGAGTATTGACTCAACCGTTTACATACGGCATCGGTATGTGTTAAACATGACATGTCTTTGTCGAATTCGACACCCAAAAATTTTGTTGAACCTATATCTTCTATTATTTTGTCTTCGTATTTTATTTTAGGCACGATGTGGTTCGTTCTTTGCTCAAAACCATTCCATAGCATTTGCCGTTTGCGTTTGCAACACATTTTAATTCCTTAACTTATCCACTTTGGTTTCTTTATGGCATATACTTTTACTTTCTTGAGAGGGAAACACATATTGTAATATCGTTTGAAGATGTCATGAAACTTATTAAAGGCGTAGTTTGCATCCTTATGTTCGATCCTTATGTTCGAATTTTTTTCAATATTATGCTGACTACACATCCGCCTCAAAACAAACCAATATGGCAACACACAAGTTTTCGTTACTGGAAATGTCATTATTTGAGCCGGGTGATCAGATATCGCCAGCTCAACAATCTCGCATTTACTACCCCAAATGTTGTGAATAATATTCTCTATACATGTGTTGCTAATCAGACGAGTAGGTTCCTTGAGTCCCATCGTAAGATTATATTTCTGCATCAAATCAACAAAGTGTGCTGATGCATAAGATTTTTTAAGTATGTTGTAACGGAGATAAGCTCCTGGCTTGAATACCTGGAGGGTTTTACTGATTGAGTTGGAATAAAACACCAGGATGTTTTTATACATATAATATTCGAGATAACTCGTTACAAATACAGTACCACGGCCTTAGGGGTCGTGGATAACAGGAAATGATACAATATTAAGTACTTATATCGACACAGGATACAGGTCTCAGAATCACGGGACGTGTGCTCAGTAGGAGAACAGAGAACGTCACCTGTAGTAAGTCGTAGGCTGCACAAGAAGAACGAATGACGTTTATACACGCTGATTTTATTACCGTCAGCACTACGCAAGGGTTCGCTTTCTTTCGGAATAATTTTTGAACCAACTGGCAACATTACTTTGAAAAACAAACACATTTTTTTTAGAAATCTAAAAAAAAATATTTAGTTTTTAGACATCAAATGAGAACCCGTTGTAGTGGACTCACTCTCTTAAATACTTAAGTTTTTTTACGATAGTTACGGTGAGTTCCTTTTCATTCAACAATGCGCTGGCACAGAAGTAAGCGTACGCCGCCGCCGCCGGCCCCCACCTCAGCGTACCCCTCCGAATCCTAGCGGCGCGACGCGCCGACACTGCGGGCTGCGGCTCGCCTGTCCAGTACACCTCGTGACAGCGCCGGTGTCTGTTGCGTAATCGTGTGTGTCAGTGAGTAAAATGAGTCGTCAGTACGAATTTTCGAACGTGGAGTATCTAGCAATGATACAATTATATGCCATTGTTTGTTTAGCAGCCTACAAGAGGCTAGGCGATTGTACTCCCAGCCGGAGCACTTAAATGCGTTACGGCTACGAGGAGTCAGTGATCCTCAAGTGCCAACACGCGGGACCATCTTGGCTGCAACCCAGCGCTTACTTGACCACGGACAGTTCCGGACACCGTTACATGCACAAGCCCGAGGACGTTTAAATGATTATTCCCAAATGGAAGACGAAATCATCGAGTACTTCGAACGAGATCCTCGGCGGAGTACAAGAATGGCAGCAGGAGTCTTCAATGTGAGCCAAACCTTTGTTTGGAAAACATTAAACTCCCATGGATTACATCCTTATCATTTTCGGCGGGCTCACGCACTGTATGAGAATGATGGATTAGCAAGGCTCACCATGTGTCAGTGGTTGTTGCAAAATACAAACATGAACGTACTTTGGACAGACGAATCATTGTTTACGCGAGTGGGTTTGTACAACATGCATAATGAACATTACTGGGCGCTGGTTAATCCCCACTTAATAAGGGAAGACCGACACCAGGTTCGGTTTAGTGTAAATGTTTGGGCCGGTATCATTAACGACCAATTATTAGGGCCCGTTTTTATTGAAGGTCATCTCACTGGTAGTTCATACCTAGAAATGCTACGTAACGTAGTTTCTGAATTATTAGAGAACGTGCCTCTAACGTATTTACGAGGTTTTTACTACCAGCACTATGGCTACCCGGCTCATTACGCGCGTGTAGTACGCGACTACTTGGATAGTGAATTTGGTGAACGGTGGATAGGTCGCGGTGGTCCTGTAGCTTGGCCGCCTAGGAACCCGGACTTGATACCCATGGCCTTTTATTTGTGGTTCGAAATTAAAAGACTCGTTTATACCAGAGAGTATCAAACCCGCGAAGAACTACGCAGTGCGATAGTGGACGCTTTTGATGAAGTGATAGAGACACATTGAACAAGTTGAAAGACAATCAATTAAAACGTGCACGTTTGTGTATCGAAAGGAATGGACTCCATATCGAGCAGTTACTTCGGTACAGAGAACTGTAAATTAGTGTAAATAAACTGTAAATAGGTATGTAAGTTTGATTTTATTTGTAAATAGCTCCAATTTTTTAAATACGCCTGAAATACCTCCTCGCAGTCAGTTGTAGTTCAGTGTATTTTTATTATTATTATTACATAGTTCAAAAGTCATTAAGTCACTATCGTTAATAATAAAGTAGGTATTACAGACGGTCCTAAGCCCGTGTAAAATACGAAGGAGAAATTGGAGTATGTACTTTATGTTCAAGTAGGTATGTTTCGTAGTGATACTGGCCATATTGGCTGTGCGGGGTCATTGCTCCCTAACAAATGATTTGCGCGGTACTTAGAAGCGCTCGAAGGATGGATGTGTGTGTGCGAGACTTGCAGCCAGGCGCGCGCCGCGCCCCCGTCCGCGTCAATTCATCAATGAAATATCGTACTGCTACTAATGTTAAACTTGATCGAGTGAGAAGAATTACAGAAATTACATTTTTTTATTATTATTATCAGTACAGTAATTTAGATGTTAAAAAAGGAATCCAAATATGATTCCGAGAGCGAACCCTTTCGACTGCTGACGGTGATAAAATCAGCGTGTATAGTAGGTCATTAAGGAGCGGGGATGTTGACACACGCCCCGCGCGCTCGATGAAGTATGACGTCAGTCATCGACATCACAATGTTTATATTGAAATCGCCACATATAATTATGCTTTTATACGGCGAAAACATATATCATAAAGCATCAGATCTAATATCTCTAAGAAGTGGTTTACAGATTGGTTATCATATTTTGTTGGTCTGTAAATACAAAGCACAACGATGGAGTGATCCAACAACTCGACAGCACAACATTCCATTATGTCCGCCCTACATGAACGTTCAACATCCACCTTCTGACCCTTGATAGTGTTCCTCAAGGGTATACAGCACCCACCGTGTCGGCTGTTTCTTGAGTGAAAAGTGTGGAGTGTATAATTCGGCAAATATACTACCGCAACGTCCTCATCCAACAGATTTGTCTCTGTGATACACAAAACGTCTATGGATCTACCCTCCCCCTGTAGATTATTTAAGTGGACACTAAGTACGTCTAACTTAATAACCAAGCCATCTATATTCTGGTGCAGCATGTAAATAATTATGATCATAGACGAAAAAAAATCTTTTTTGATAGATATTTCAGTTTAGGATTAGGTAGCAAGGGATCTATTATTTGAATCAGAATTGTTACATACTATAGAATCATTGGGACTTTTTGATGGCTTGAAGTAATCTAATATGGTCTTTTGTACCTTGTTCACAGTTTGATACTTATTTTGCCATTTATTAAGAATTTTAATAATATTCATATTTCTTGAAAATGTGAATTTTATGAAAATTCTAAGTTTTACTTAAATTTGCATTACTTCTCAGAATTTGATCCTTAACAGCAACACTATCGTATGGTGTAATAATAAAGGCTTTGATTTTTTTTCTAAATCAAGGGGTTCGATTCCCAGCTAGGATTATAGGTTTTTAAAAATCTAATGATGAGGTTTTAAGTTTCATCAAAATCGGGCTCGTGACTCCTTTGAACATTTTTCGCTATTCCTTATAGGTCCGGATTTGGCCATCCAAGCGCACTTAAAAATTCACCTGCAGGTATATAGTTTGCATAGTCAAAAGTCATATTTAACCATTGCTATCAATAAATAAAATTGAAGTGTCTGATAATATTGTAAGATCAATAAATTGCAAAAACAAATGCATATAAAAGTATATATGATAGTACTTATTAAATTATTTTTTTTAACATTTTCTCTTCTGTTTGATGTTCTGGATAAATTCTCAAACGGTTGGACTAAATTCAACAGGACTTTCACTATGTTTGTTGGTCCAGGGCCAGGCGGCTGCGGGAGAAGCAGGAGAAGGAACGCAAGCGACGGGAACGAATGGGCTGGGACAACGAGTACCAGTGCTACACCAACCAGGACAACCCGTTCGGAGACTCTGCACTCACAAACACATTTGTGTGGGGCAAGAAACTCGCCAAGGAGGGAGTGAAGAGTGTGTCGCGCGACGAGCTCGACGCGCAGAACCGCCAGAAACAACTAGAGAATAAAATTGAGCTCGAGAAGGTGAGTCACCTCGTCCCAATCTCTATCTCTATCCTAAATTGAACAGTGGAGTGAGGTACATGACGTGTGCAGGTCAAGCAGCGGCGGCTGGAGCGCGAGGCGGAGCGAGGCGCGCGCGAGGCGGAGGCAGGCGCGGCGGCTCGGGCACGCGAGGCGCTGCAGTTCCACGCCTGGGCTCGACACGAGGACGACTTCCATCTGCAGCAGGCGAGGCTGCGCTCGCAGATCCGCATTCGGGACGGCCGCGGTGAGTGTCCATCTGCCTGTGCTTCCTGACCTAGTTGCCGTCGAGGCTCTCGTGTGACGCGCCGACTGTACTGTTCCAGCCAAGCCGATCGACCTGCTGGCGTGGTACGTGAGCTCGGAGGAGTGCGTGGACGCGCTGGAGATGCACGAGCCCTACACGTACCTGAACGGGCTGCAGAGCCGTGACCTGGAGGACCTGCTGGAAGACATCAAGGTGTACAAGGAGCTGGAGAACAACGTGAACGCCGCGTACTGGGCCGACGTGCAGACCATCGTGCTGGACGAGCTCGCCAAGCTGCGGCGCCTGGCCGCGCCCGTGGAGCGCGCGGCCCGGGATGGGGTGCACCAGGCCGTGGCGGGCGACGTGGCGCAGATCTTCAAGGGCAAGAGCGGGGCGCAGCTGGAGGCGCTGCAGGGGCAGATCGAGCAGAAGATCTCGGGCCGGCGGGACGGGGTCGACGTGGGCTACTGGGAGAGTCTGCTGAGCCAGCTCAAAGGTGAGTCGCTTACCGGACGGCTACACGACTCGACGAGTAACGAGGGAAATCGCGAGGAACTTCGTGTGGCCACTCATTTGCCTTGCCGCTCACCTCGTCATTCGTCTTGCCACTCGTCGCGCCCGAGGAAGGGAGTACTACTCGTACGTGATGAGATAATACTTGCGCTCGAACGAAGATCACAGCACTCAGATCTCAACTTATCACACACGAGTTATACTGGGGGGGGGGGGGGGGGGGGGGGTGATTTGTTCACATTTGAGACTCGTCCCAGGACCAGCCGCCAGCCTATAGTCTATTGCCACTAATTGCGCACTCGTCAAGTGAGCCAGAGCTTCGTCCATCTATCAGTAAACTGCTGTGCTCCAAAATAATGTATGTTACACAGTCGTCATATCAGCCGGACGCCCGGCAACGGACGTTACAACGGGCGTGGCCTTGGGCCGCGAAAAAAAAAAATGTCACATCAGAAATTAATTCTAATCAAATTTGAAACTAACCGTCCCCACCGTGTCGAACATGCTACAGTGTCGATGAAAAGGGAGGAATTATTACGTGTCTGGGAGTGAAGTGTAACGTGTCTCTGGTCCCCCCAGCGCACATGGCCCGCGCGCGCCTGCGCGACCGCCACCAGACCAACCTGCGCCGCAAGCTGCAGCTGCTCAAGCAGGAGCAGGGCGTCAGCGCGCCGCGCCCCGAGCCGGGCCCCAGCCAGCCGCCCGCCTCGCCCGCCGCCTCGCCCTCCGCCTCGCCCGAGCGCGACGAGGCGGGCGAGGCGGAGGGCGAGGCGCTGTACGCGGCGGGCCGCTACTCGCCCGCGCCGCTGGCCCCGGCGCAGCTGGAGCCGGGCACTCTGCTCACCGAGGAGGCCGACGACCTGCAGCGCCTCGCCTACCTGCGCCAGCGCGCCGCGCCGCAGCCCGCACACGCCCTGCAGCGCGAGGCGGCGCGCGCCATGCTGGCGGCGGGCGCGGGCGACGAGCCGCAGTTCAGCGTGGAGCACGCGCTGCCCGACCAGCCCTGTCTGTGGGCCGACAAGTACCGGCCCAGGAAGCCCAGATACTTCAACAGGTACACACGTCGTTCATACTGGCCCGGGCTACACCGGTGACCGAGTCATTTTCACAGTGTCATGTCGTATGGAATTTTACTGTGGGGCAAGGCAGCTGATATAGATATCATTTTTATACTCCAAAAGCGAGCTATACGTGCGATTTATAAACTGAATGCACGAGTTTCTCTTAGAGAAAGATTTAAAGAAATAGGCATTTAACAGTTGCATCACAATATATACAGGGTGGAATTTTTTAACGACACCTGGAGGGAAATTACTCTACATGCTGGAGATAGACAATTTTACTCAAAGGAAACATTCCTTTATTTTAAAAAAGAAACAACTGCATTCACGGATTTTTGAAAATCCGTTTGCCACACCTGGATTATCAACCATTCTCTTCAAAACAAATCGAGTTGGTAGTTGTCGGTCCCGATATCCCTCTCCATACCACCGCAGAGCTAAATTCATATCTTTGTGATTTAAAAAATAAGCTTCCATTAAATCCAATTGTTCTTGATAAGCCATTATAACGGTGAGCTGACAAATATGAAATTATTTGTATAAACAATCAAATGTGAATAACAAAAGACTATTGCAGGGCGATTTATTTCACTATTCTATTTTCAAATATTCCATATTTAATTAAATATGGAATAAATGCCTCACGCAGTTGTGTCCAGACAGCATTATAAACACGTGACTAAGAACTATTTAGATAAACTATTTTGAGTTTATCTAAATAGTTCTTAGTCATTTTAATGAATAAATGACGTCAACGATAATTAATGATTACTAACATAAGTAATCTGATGGACCATTGAGTAAATGTGCTTTATCTTATTCCATTGAATTTACAAGTTTAGATTTCAAGGTTTTCCTTCCATTTAATTTACCATGTTTGTTAGAGAGAGATTTGATCCTTATGATTGACCCTATCGATCGATGCCATAAAAGTACAGGCTGTTATTTTTTCGGATTTTACCCGGTTCGATTCCCGGCTGTGGCAATCGAATTTTGAAAATCTGTGAATGCAGTTCTGTTTATTTTTAAAAATAAAGGAATGTTTTCTTTGAGTAAAATTGTCTATCTTCAGTATGTAGAGTACGTTCCCTCCAGGTGTCATTAAAAAATTCCATCCTGTATATGCGAATATTATGTTCATTAAACAGAATATACATTTATACAGTATGAACAGTGACATACATGCAATAAATACTAGAAATAAGCATAAATTGGTTGGGACGTATTATCGTTTACAAAAGGTTCATGACTCCTTTGCAGGATTTGGTGTGCGTTTTTATAACAAAATTCCTCTAAACATTCCTTTGAATAAATTCAAAGTGGCTGTTAAGACACACCTCCTAAAAAAGGCATATTAAAAATTATCTAAACGATACAGAGAAATGGCAATGAGTTGCTTGCTCATCACTCGAGCTACATAGGGGCTACTTCTGTTTGAAATGTTGTTTTATTGCTGAAACTCACTTATTATTGTTAAATTATTATTATTATGATATTGTTAGGTATGGGTACTTTGAGATTATGTGGATTATGTACCTTTAACTAGTATTTGACTTTTTTTGTGAATAACAGAGATCCATAATTTTTTAAGTTCACTTGGTCCACACATGGTCACGTACGGCCCTTGCCCTCTTTTTATTGTTGTAACAGAATCATTGTATTTACTGGCGAATAAAAAGAGTGGCCGTGAGTTTTTCTTGCCAGGTTCTTTCCTCACAGGCTCTACCTATTGCCTTACGAATCTGGCGGTAAATGTAAATGTAGAAGCATTTTCTTTTTTTTGACGTTCATAAGTGTTACTTTGTGACCTACATGAATAAAGATATTTTGATTTTGATTATCGGTGTGAGCAGGGTCCACACGGGCTTCGAGTGGAACAAGTACAACCAGACCCACTACGACATGGACAACCCGCCGCCCAAGATAGTGCAGGGCTACAAGTTCAACATATTCTACCCGGACCTGATCGACAAGAGCTCCACGCCCGAGTTCTCGCTGGTGAGTACTGCGGCATGCCGGCGTGTGCCTGTACTGTATACACGTGCGAGCTGGTGAACTGACCCGGGCCCCCTCTGGGGGCAACCCTCCCACAGAAGCCGTGCGCAGATAACGGCGACTTCGCGGTCCTGCGCTTCCACGCGGGCCCCCCCTACGAGGACATCGCCTTCAAGATCGTCAACCGCGAGTGGGAGTACTCGTACAAGCGAGGCTTTCGTTGCCACTTCCACAACAACATCTTCCAGCTCTGGTTCCACTTCAAGAGATACCGCTATAGGCGTTAGGAGAACTATACGCACCGTTTTATAAAAACATAAGCCGAACGGGTTTTTACGCGATTATTGAGATACCAGGTCATGGGTGAACTGGCTTCAGCTTATGGCGCAGCCATCTCAATAATTAAAAGACCCGTTCGACTAAGTTTATAATGTGTATAAAACGCGAAAGTTTAAAAAAGTATATAAGCACCGTTGTTGTAGCTGGTACTGGTCTATTCAAATAAATAATTGATCAGCTCCTGAACTTCCTTGTTTTATTTCTTTATACAATATTATTGATCGTCTTGCTTTGTAATTGTCTCATAAACCCACATATTTCCCCAAGTGGTAGGCACAGGCATATTATACGCCCATGTCTCGTCAGTAACCTTGTTGGTCCCACATAACAAGGGGGCGAGCCTATCGCCGCGCCGCTAACCAGAAACTTATCGCGACCTCAAAACATAGCCCACGTTACCCCTTATAACATCATCTGCCAGTGAAGTCCCAGTGAAATAGGATCAGCCGTTTCAGATATAAGCCAGAACAAAAAGGCACAGAACAATATTTTCAATTTTTTTTCTCACACGACGTATTCTAGCCCAAATTAAGCTAATATAAGCTTATTCTATTGGATCTAGTCGACTGATAAACATACTTCTATATTTCTAAATACATAATTTTATACATAGGAAATACCCAAACTCCGAAACAAACATTTGTGAAATATTGGATAGAAACAGGCATTACCTGGTGAAAATCCATGACAAAGTAATGGTAAGTA
This sequence comes from Nudaria mundana, assembly GCA_963556515.1. NCBI lineage: Eukaryota > Metazoa > Arthropoda > Insecta > Lepidoptera > Erebidae > Nudaria > Nudaria mundana. The sequence continues at coordinate 19,987,778 of OY748301.1, forward strand.
AGATGTTAAAACTTTTCAAAACATAATAGCATTATTTTCACAAAAACAACTGTCTGAGAACTGAGACAACTCTCTGAGACAGTCTTGCCTCGTTTAGAGGTGAAATACTTGTCGACGTTTTATTGTCTTTTGTTTTTGTGAAAATAATGCTATTATGTTTTGAAAAGTTTTAACATCTTACTTACCATTACTTTAAACATTTGTGAATCACACAAATAATTTGTTTCGACCCGGAATCGAACCTGGGACCGAGGCAGTCATTTAAAAATAGAAATATATAGTCAATTAAAAATATATATACTTCCTCGTATAGAATAGTAAAAAAAGGTTATAAGTTTAACCCCGAAATAAATTTTGTAAAAATTAATTTTCAATAAAAGGGGTTGGAGTCCAAACACCAACTCTGACCCAAGTCAGCCTCTACACCTTGCTGCTATCAGCTGTCGTTTGCGGCGGTTGCCAAAACCTATACATAACACGAAGTTCGTCTATATGAATGAGGCATTGAAATTCAGACTTTATTTCAGAATAAAGCTAAGTAAGAATGCAGAATTACAGTGCCAGCGTGTTTTCAACAAAGTTATCAAGCAAGTATTATATTACTCTCACAGCTTGCCAGCCACTTGGTTGGTTCAATTGGTCCTACATAATATACGGTGAACTTATTGCAGTTTCTGGGCACTTTGTTCTACTAGTAGATCACAATAAAACTACTTATTTTGTTACTATGTTATATATATTTACATATTGCTAACATTAGGTAGTAAATAATTCACTGTTTTGGTTTGTCATCTCCAGGGTTGGTTATTTCTTCAGATGCTGGGTTGCTGCGGAAATTCGGGAACTGTTCCCATGGAGCACTGAGCTCAAATCGTCTGAACTCCTGAGCAAGTTCCAAAGGCTCCACCACCACACGTTTCTGCTCGTCATCATATCGCACTTCCACATAGCCACTGAGTGGGAAGTCCTTCCTGAAAGGATGTCCCTCAAACCCATAATCAGTCAAGATTCTTCTCAAATCTGGGTGGTTGGCAAAGAATACACCATACATGTCCCAGATTTCTCTTTCATACCAATTGGCTGCTTTAAATACATCATTAGCGGACTCTATGGGAGTGAGTTCATCAGTGTATGTCTTAACACGAACCCGTGAATTATAACGCAAAGATAGCAAATTATAAATGATTTCAAACCTGTACGGCCGGTTCGGCACGTCCATACCCGCGATGTCAACGAGATTCACGAATTGTGAGCTATGGTGATCTTTCAAAAACTGTAACACAGGTATGACACCCTCGGGCGGTACGAGCACTTCCAGCTCGTTCCCTGCTGTTAATTGTACTTTCTGCACATATTTAGGCACACATTCAGCTATGTATTTGCCGAAATCTACAAGCTGCGACTTCTGTAGAGGGTCTATCTTAAATATTGTTGGGCGAGTTTCCACTTGAGGAGAGGCTTGGTCAGATTTAGTGGCTACACGCTGCACCATTGGGCTTTTGATATTATTCAAGGCATTACGGCCTAAAGAGCATGTTGTACCAACCACCCGTCTAATTAAATACGACATGTCGGTTTAAAACGAATAAATATCAATTCAATAACTATCAATAATATTTGCAGCAACTTATATAATTGAACTTGGGTGACACTGACACTGACAGTACTTGACACTTGACAGACTTGAAGCACAGACAGACTACACAACCATGAACACAACTAGTGGTGGTTAATATAGCATATAGCATTTATATATAGCATGCTATTTATATATAGCATTTAGCAAATGCTATTATGGTTTTCTAATATTGCTAAATTATATCTGCGATATCGTATGACTGGCCGTCACAGGTGCCGCGCGACGCCAGCCAATCGCGTGCGAATTTCATTTAGCATTGTTGTTGTATTTTAGCAAATTAGCATTTAGCATCTGGGAACGACGGGATCGCGCCACTCACTAGTGGTGGTTAATATAGCATCATAAAACATCGTGCTATTTGTATATAGCATTTAGCAAATGCTATTATGATTTTCTAATATTGCTAAATGCTATTTGCGATATCGTATGATGGGCTGTCACAGGTGCTGCGCGACGCCAGCCAATCGCGTGCGAATTTCATTTAGCATTGTTGTTGTATTTTAGCATTTAGCATCTGGGAACGACGGGATCGCGCCACTCACTCCAGTCGTCGCATGCTCGTGATTGTTATCGGTCAAATGGCGGAACCTGGATGTACTCGGGGGTGACCTGGATGTACTTGGGGGTGACCTTGGGGTTCGTCGAGGATGACCTGGGTGTACTTAGAGGTGACCTGGATGTACTCGGGGGTGACCTGAATGTACTTAGGGGTGACCTGGATGTACTTAGGGGTGACCTTGGGGTTCGTCGAGGATGACCTGGGTGTACTTAGGGGTGACCTGGATGTACTCGGGGTTGACCTGGGTGTACTTAGGTATGACCTGGATGTACTCGGGGGTGACCTGGGTGTACTTAGGTATGACCTGTTTGTACTCGGGGGTGACCTGGGTGTACTTAGGTATGACCTGGATGTACTCGGGGGTGACCTTGGGGGTGGTCGAGGATGACCTGGGTGTACTTAGGTATGACCTGGATGTACTCGGGGGTGACCTGGATGTACTTAAGGGTGACCTGGATGTACTCGGGGGTGAACTGGATGTACTTAGGGGTGACCTTGGGGTTCGTCGAGGATGACCTGGGTGTACTTAGGGGTGACCTGGATGTACTTGGGGGTGACCTGGGTGTACTTAGGTATGACCTGGATGTACTCGGGGGTGACCTTGGGGGTGGTCGAGGATGACCTGGGTGTACTTAAGTATGACCTGGATGTACTCGGGGGTGACCTGGATATACTATTAGAACAAAAAAAATTGAAAATCGGACATACCATCGAAATATAATCATCGAAAAATTGATTTTCATACGTTTTGCAGTTAAAAGAAAGTTTGAACATTAATGTTCAAACTTTCTTTTAACTGCAAAATAAATCGTTGTCGTTCTGTTATACGAAGGTTTGAAAACAGGTTTTTAAAAAAACACTTAAAACTTTGAAGGACCTTTAATAGAATAGGAAGGCCTTTATATAAAGATTAGGATACTGGGATCCTTAAGCAACCGCCCGAGAAGAGAGTTCAATACAGACTGAAGTGTCGCTCAGCTACCGAGCAGAGCGAGGGAGTCATAAATGAGAGTCAGCATAAAATATGGTATCACGGCACTAAGGGTAGCATAGTATGGATATAACACCTCCCCCTTTAAGAGGAGACTTTGGGGTAAAATTTAAACAAAGTCTCTGTTAAATCCTGGTTCTGAGTGAAGCAATGGGTATGGGAGTATTTTCTTCCGCGTCGTGTCTGTCAGTCATGGCTATCATTTCTGGAGTAGGTTGGGGTGGTGTTCTGTTAAAGTTAAGTTTAAATTGGAAGGGTTGGTTGCTGCCGGATTTACAAGATCTTTTAAAACATAAGTAACTTACAAATAATAATATAAAAATTACAATAATAGCGACAGTAATAGAATAATGTGTCCCATATTTAACTATATGAGGGGTTTGTAGCTTTTCTAAATCGTTAAAGAGATACTGTAATTTTATTTTATTTTCTTTATTAATGTCGTCTAAGTCTATGTTATTTAAGTGAATAGGGGGCACATCATTCGTTAAACTATCTAGTTTTAGCGAGTTACAACATGAGTCATTGAAGTTAATACTATCAGGCGTTACTTTTCGAAAGTCCATAGTTAAATAAAATAAATCTAACTACTTTGCAATATTCCGCCACATGCAAATTACCCAACTCTCGTATTTATTCATGCACAAGTCCGCCCTCCAATCCCACTTAGGCCGAAAGAATAGAGAAATAATTTTGAAAATAGAATAAATATGAGAGTTGTGTTATCGTGCAAAAATAATAAAAAACCTCGACACGTGTTTCGCCCCCAACCAGGGGCATCATCAGGAGATGTCGATGGCTCGGCGCACGGCGACCGAATGAGCCACAACTCGTAAACCGCACCTATTTATATCCTAGGTTTTTTATTTCTACCCACAACCATAATACCAAATTATTTTATGTCTACCCACCACCGTTGTTTGAATGACGTATACCTACCCGCAGCAAAGGGGAAGAGGCGAAATTAAGTTGATCATTTAAAATATTAGGGTTCAAGCATCTATGTTTGTAGATTTCTAATTGTTCCAAAACCGAAAGCCTCAGTCCTTTGTTGCAGGTGTGCAGAACGTCATAAGTGTGAGGATTAGGTAGGGAGTGACCGGAGTCCAACAAATGTTTTGCGAAATGAGACCGTTCTGGGCGATTGTTTCTAAAAGCTGATATATGTTCTTTATACCGCGTCGCGAACCTACGGCCGGTTTGGCCAATATAAACACCCTCACAATCCCCACACTTAAGCCTATACACACCTGACTTCCTGTCATCCCCAATTTTCTCCTTAACATTGCAAATGTTTCTCCGGATAGTGTTGTCCGTTCTAAACGCGACATGAATATTATTTTTACGCAAAATTTTGGCAACTTTATCAGATATCGGACCTAAATAAGTTAGACTAGCTCTATACCGATGGACGTCACGATCCGGGGGAACAGCATATAGTAAACTACGCGTAATCGAGGCTCGCCGCCTTCCAACTAAGTTGTCCACAAGCTTGGTACTGTAACCATTAGATTTAGCAATTTGATAAATAATATTTAATTCGCGGTTAAAATTTATTTGAGAAAGTGGAACCGAAAATAGCCTGTGAACATAGCTGTGGAAGGCGGCAAGCTTGTGCTGCCAAGGATGACAGGAAGTGGCAGGAATTACTGTGTCAGTATGAGTGGGTTTGCGAAAGATCCGGAATTCATGCCCACCCTCATTTCTAGTAATAGTCAAATCTAAGAAATTTATGGACCTATCCTTCTCTAACTCGAGTTTGAATTTGATTTTAGGGTGAACACTATTCAAATGAGATAAGAAATCCGTAAGTTCCACATCGGTGCCCCGCCAACACAATAATATATCGTCAACGTACCTATAATAATAATGGATGTTTTCGTTACCTACAATGTAACTATATTCAAACCTATCCATAAAAACATCGGCCAGAAATGGGCTCAAAGGTGAACCCATCGCCAGTCCATGCTTAAATAGATAGTACTTGTTGTTGAATTGAAAATAGTTTTGGTTCATGCATAAAGAAGTTAAATCGATTAGCTCAGCCGCCTCCCCTGGATGTAGACGCTGTTTTTCAAAAAGATCTTTAAGTATTGTTAAACATTCCTCGTAAGGGACATTAGTAAACAAGTTGTCGACATCCAGTGAAAGCAACCTTGCATTAGGGGGAAGCTTGATATCCCGTATACGATTGATTAAGTCAGTCGTATTTTTAAGACTATAACGAGGCGAAAAGGCAGTCTTCCCCCTAAGGATGTTATTAAGTGATTTTGCTAGATCATATGACGGGGAACCGATGCTGGACACCACTGGGCGGATGGGGACGCCTTCCTTGTGGATCTTTGGCAAACCGTATAATATTGGAGGTCGTGGATTCATTGGTATAACTTTGTCGTATTTCCCATTGTCAAAAACAAAGCGGGTACTTTTAACTAATTCTTTCAAATCGTTAGAAAACTTTTTAGTGGGGTCCGATCGTAGCACCACAAAGTCGTCGGTCTGTAGAACATCATCGACTTTCTGGTTATAGTCATCACGCTCCAAGACAACAATGCTGTTGCCTTTATCGGAGTTAGCGATGACCAAACCAGAGCCGACAATCCTCCGTCGCAACGACCCTGCAGTAATAGAATCGGGAGAGGGTCTGTCTGTCTGTGTGTGTAAGGATGTTTTAATATGATGGGATACTAAGTTTTTGATACTATCCTTAGAATCAGACTTACTAAGGATAATAGCAACCTCTGAATCCACGGCCAGTGTTTCCAGTGACCTCTCATTGATTTTGCGGGGGATATTATACTTAAAGCCTTTATTTAATAGACTCAGTTCATTGTGTGTGAATTGAGTACTAGTGAGATTTGTAACGCGTGGATGAAATGAAGAGGTCCCTGAATCTTGATTTGTCCTACCCCTAGTTAACTTGTTGAGTTTATCACGTTGACGTAGGTACCTCTTATGTACCTCCATCGACGCGATATCCCTAGCTTTTTCGTCCAGAATGTCAAATTCAACACAGTGCAAGGAGAAAGCTAATTCGGTATGTAAAACTTTTAAATGTAATTTTAAATTATCCCTGACCGAAAACCAATGTCTTGACTCTTCGTTGAGCCAAATTTTTTGAGCCCGGTTTACTGCTATTGACGCGGCAAAGCTTTTACTACGCGACCGTATCTGAATATAATCGGGTATTATATTCAGATGTTTGCACTGTTGGTTGAACCAAACATTCTGAACAGCAATTCGGTGCAGTTTAGTGAGTTTAATATATAGTTTTGCCTGACAAGCTATGCTGGCTGTTTTTATAAAGTTAATACTATCAGGCGTTACTTTTCGAAAGTCCATAGTTAAATAAAATAAATCTAACTACTTTGCAATATTCCGCCACATGCAAATTACCCAACTCTCGTATTTATTCATGCAATGCAAGGTTGCTTTCACTGGATGTCGACAACTTGTTTACTAATGTCCCTTACGAGGAATGTTTAACAATACTTAAAGATCTTTTTGAAAAACAGCGTCTACATCCAGGGGAGGCGGCTGAGCTAATCGATTTAACTTCTTTATGCATGAACCAAAACTATTTTCAATTCAACAACAAGTACTATCTATTTAAGCATGGACTGGCGATGGGTTCACCTTTGAGCCCATTTCTGGCCGATGTTTTTATGGATAGGTTTTGAATATAGTTACATTGTAGGTAACGAAAACATCCATTATTATTATAGGTACGTTGACGATATATTATTGTGTTGGCGGGGCACCGATGTGGAACTTACGGATTTCTTATCTCATTTGAATAGTGTTCACCCTAAAATCAAATTCAAACTCGAGTTAGAGAAGGATAGGTCCATAAATTTCTTAGATTTGACTATTACTAGAAATGAGGGTGGGCATGAATTCCGGATCTTTCGCAAACCCACTCATACTGACACAGTAATTCCTGCCACTTCCTGTCATCCTTGGCAGCACAAGCTTGCCGCCTTCCACAGCTATGTTCACAGGCTATTTTCGGTTCCACTTTCTCAAATAAATTTTAACCGCGAATTAAATATTATTTATCAAATTGCTAAATCTAATGGTTACAGTACCAAGCTTGTGGACAACTTAGTTGGAAGGCGGCGAGCCTCGATTACGCGTAGTTTACTATATGCTGTTCCCCCGGATCGTGACGTCCATCGGTATAGAGCTAGTCTAACTTATTTAGGTCCGATATCTGATAAAGTTGCCAAAATTTTGCGTAAAAATAATATTCATGTCGCGTTTAGAACGGACAACACTATCCGGAGAAACATTTGCAATGTTAAGGAGAAAATTGGGGATGACAGGAAGTCAGGTGTGTATAGGCTTAAGTGTGGGGATTGTGAGGGTGTTTATATTGGCCAAACCGGCCGTAGGTTCGCGACGCGGTATAAAGAACATATATCAGCTTTTAGAAACAATCGCCCAGAACGGTCTCATTTCGCAAAACATTTGTTGGACTCCGGTCACTCCCTACCTAATCCTCACACTTATGACGTTCTGCACACCTGCAACAAAGGACTGAGGCTTTCGGTTTTGGAACAATTAGAAATCTACAAACATAGATGCTTGAACCCTAATATTTTAAATGATCAACTTAATTTCGCCTCTTCCCCTTTGCTGCGGGTAGGTATACGTCATTCAAACAACGGTGGTGGGTAGACATAAAATAATTTGGTATTATGGTTGTGGGTAGAAATAAAAAACCTAGGATATAAATAGGTGCGGTTTACGAGTTGTGGCTCATTCGGTCGCCGTGCGCCGAGCCATCGACATCTCCTGATGATGCCCCTGGTTGGGGGCGAAACACGTGTCGAGGTTTTTTATTATTTTTGCACGATAACACAACTCTCATATTTATTCTATTTTCAAAATTATTTCTCTATTCTTTCGGCCTAAGTGGGATTGGAGGGCGGACTTGTGCATGAATAAATACGAGAGTTGGGTAATTTGCATGTGGCGGAATATTGCAAAGTAGTTAGATTTATTTTATTTAACTATGGACTTTCGAAAAGTAACGCCTGATAGTATTAACTTTATAAAAACAGCCAGCATAGCTTGTCAGGCAAAACTATATATTAAACTCACTAAACTGCACCGAATTGCTGTTCAGAATGTTTGGTTCAACCAACAGTGCAAACATCTGAATATAATACCCGATTATATTCAGATACGGTCGCGTAGTAAAAGCTTTGCCGCGTCAATAGCAGTAAACCGGGCTCAAAAAATTTGGCTCAACGAAGAGTCAAGACATTGGTTTTCGGTCAGGGATAATTTAAAATTACATTTAAAAGTTTTACATACCGAATTAGCTTTCTCCTTGCACTGTGTTGAATTTGACATTCTGGACGAAAAAGCTAGGGATATCGCGTCGATGGAGGTACATAAGAGGTACCTACGTCAACGTGATAAACTCAACAAGTTAACTAGGGGTAGGACAAATCAAGATTCAGGGACCTCTTCATTTCATCCACGCGTTACAAATCTCACTAGTACTCAATTCACACACAATGAACTGAGTCTATTAAATAAAGGCTTTAAGTATAATATCCCCCGCAAAATCAATGAGAGGTCACTGGAAACACTGGCCGTGGATTCAGAGGTTGCTATTATCCTTAGTAAGTCTGATTCTAAGGATAGTATCAAAAACTTAGTATCCCATCATATTAAAACATCCTTACACACACAGACAGACAGACCCTCTCCCGATTCTATTACTGCAGGGTCGTTGCGACGGAGGATTGTCGGCTCTGGTTTGGTCATCGCTAACTCCGATAAAGGCAACAGCATTGTTGTCTTGGAGCGTGATGACTATAACCAGAAAGTCGATGATGTTCTACAGACCGACGACTTTGTGGTGCTACGATCGGACCCCACTAAAAAGTTTTCTAACGATTTGAAAGAATTAGTTAAAAGTACCCGCTTTGTTTTTGACAATGGGAAATACGACAAAGTTATACCAATGAATCCACGACCTCCAATATTATACGGTTTGCCAAAGATCCACAAGGAAGGCGTCCCCATCCGCCCAGTGGTGTCCAGCATCGGTTCCCCGTCATATGATCTAGCAAAATCACTTAATAACATCCTTAGGGGGAAGACTGCCTTTTCGCCTCGTTATAGTCTTAAAAATACGACTGACTTAATCAATCGTATACGGGATATCAAGCTTCCCCCTAATGCAAGGTTGCTTTCACTGGATGTCGACAACTTGTTTACTAATGTCCCTTACGAGGAATGTTTAACAATACTTAAAGATCTTTTTGAAAAACAGCGTCTACATCCAGGGGAGGCGGCTGAGCTAATCGATTTAACTTCTTTATGCATGAACCAAAACTATTTTCAATTCAACAACAAGTACTATCTATTTAAGCATGGACTGGCGATGGGTTCACCTTTGAGCCCATTTCTGGCCGATGTTTTTATGGATAGGTTTGAATATAGTTACATTGTAGGTAACGAAAACATCCATTATTATTATAGGTACGTTGACGATATATTATTGTGTTGGCGGGGCACCGATGTGGAACTTACGGATTTCTTATCTCATTTGAATAGTGTTCACCCTAAAATCAAATTCAAACTCGAGTTAGAGAAGGATAGGTCCATAAATTTCTTAGATTTGACTATTACTAGAAATGAGGGTGGGCATGAATTCCGGATCTTTCGCAAACCCACTCATACTGACACAGTAATTCCTGCCACTTCCTGTCATCCTTGGCAGCACAAGCTTGCCGCCTTCCACAGCTATGTTCACAGGCTATTTTCGGTTCCACTTTCTCAAATAAATTTTAACCGCGAATTAAATATTATTTATCAAATTGCTAAATCTAATGGTTACAGTACCAAGCTTGTGGACAACTTAGTTGGAAGGCGGCGAGCCTCGATTACGCGTAGTTTACTATATGCTGTTCCCCCGGATCGTGACGTCCATCGGTATAGAGCTAGTCTAACTTATTTAGGTCCGATATCTGATAAAGTTGCCAAAATTTTGCGTAAAAATAATATTCATGTCGCGTTTAGAACGGACAACACTATCCGGAGAAACATTTGCAATGTTAAGGAGAAAATTGGGGATGACAGGAAGTCAGGTGTGTATAGGCTTAAGTGTGGGGATTGTGAGGGTGTTTATATTGGCCAAACCGGCCGTAGGTTCGCGACGCGGTATAAAGAACATATATCAGCTTTTAGAAACAATCGCCCAGAACGGTCTCATTTCGCAAAACATTTGTTGGACTCCGGTCACTCCCTACCTAATCCTCACACTTATGACGTTCTGCACACCTGCAACAAAGGACTGAGGCTTTCGGTTTTGGAACAATTAGAAATCTACAAACATAGATGCTTGAACCCTAATATTTTAAATGATCAACTTAATTTCGCCTCTTCCCCTTTGCTGCGGGTAGGTATACGTCATTCAAACAACGGTGGTGGGTAGACATAAAATAATTTGGTATTATGGTTGTGGGTAGAAATAAAAAACCTAGGATATAAATAGGTGCGGTTTACGAGTTGTGGCTCATTCGGTCGCCGTGCGCCGAGCCATCGACATCTCCTGATGATGCCCCTGGTTGGGGGCGAAACACGTGTCGAGGTTTTTTATTATTTTTGCACGATAACACAACTCTCATATTTATTCTATTTTCAAAATTATTTCTCTATTCTTTCGGCCTAAGTGGGATTGGAGGGCGGACTTGTGCATGAATAAATACGAGAGTTGGGTAATTTGCATGTGGCGGAATATTGCAAAGTAGTTAGATTTATTTTATTTTATGAGTCATTGATTAAATTAAAGTTTGGCATATGGTTTATAGGTGAAGTAATATTTAACACATTAAATTTTGGTATTAACGTGGTGCTCTTACAATATCCAATACAACTGTTTGGAATATGTAGTATTCCGGTACCTAGTATAGTTGTTTCTAGCATATTTGAATTTAAACAATCTATAGAAATTTTGTTACTGTCGGATTGTATGTAAATCCATTTATTATTTATCAACGGTTTCCAAATGTCCAGTTTTCCAAAAAGAATTTTGGTTTCACATTGTTCAGGTTTTTGATTGTGCACTTTAGCTAGTAGTTCACTTTCACATGTAAGTTTTGCGTCGGTAGAATACACATTTTCAATATCACAAATATAGTCTCCAGGTCTTATAACTTTACACTGTTCTAAGGTATCTAAAACACAGTAGTGAGATTTGTCTTTGGTCATTGCTATATATCTAGAATTTGGAATGATTAAACTAAAGGAATTAGATTCTCTAACATTATGTGGAATGGGCAATGCAATACTATGGAACAATATATATTCTTTAGTGTTTACCAATGGCACTTGTAGTATGAACATTAACTTGTGGCTCTTGAAGTAACACGCTAACTTAGAAATACTTAAAATAAAGTGTACGGCATTAATGTCTAATGTAACAGGGAGTTCGAGGTCACTAGATATGTGTCGGTAGTTATTGGCAAGCTCTCTATATAGTTGAGTTGGTGTTATGATTGACGGGTGCAACAAATTTTGACCGCTAAACAGAATAGCGTTAACTATGTCTTCCAATTGAAAAGATAAAGTAAGTATAGAGGTCTCTAATGCATTTAAAATTTCGTTAACGTTGCTGGCTAATTGGAGTCCATTTGTAATTTCTGAAATGTTTCCGATGTTAAAAGAGAGTTTGTCAATAGCTTCGTTTAAATTAGCTTCGTTGTACATGATTTTCTTAAGGGTATCATTAAAACATGTTATTACAGAACTTGTAACTAGTATGTTTTCTTTCATCAGTGAAGTCAACTTATCTTCGCCGTACTGTAAGGAGTCTATAGCTTCGTCGTATCTAATTGCGTCGTCTTCGTTAAGGGTACCAAATATTTGTTTTAAAGCTGTTCCTATACCTCCGAACCATGCGCCGCGTTTGGTTCGGTTATCTACCAAGTGTGAAATCGAGTTAAATTCCTTGTTCAAATCATGAAAACGAGCTGTCAATGGTTGCAAGACGTTGTGGCATTCTGCCATAACTTGTATGATTCGAGTTTGGTTGCATAAATATTCAGAGGTTTTTAAGGCAAATTCAATGTTGTGTATGTGTGGTTCAAAGTGTGAAATATCGATAGGAATCAATATTTTTAATTGTACATTATTAATTTTAAGTTTACCAAGATGATCGAAATACAGCCCAGAGCTTGAAGTAATCGGCTGGACGAAGTCTTGAGGGGATTGACCTCGAACAAGACTGGAATTAATAACTAGTGTTAAAAGTAAGGTAAGAAATCTCTTAATAGTATTACTAGCATAAGGTAAGTTAACTTTAATACTAATCTAATTTATTTACAGATCTACGGCGACGTCAGCGGGTTTCACTTGGTCAAAGTGATGGACGAAGTCTTGAGGGGATTGACCTCGAACAAGACTGGAATTAATAACTAGTGTTAAAAGTAAGGTAAGAAATCTCTTAATAGTATTACTAGCATAAGGTAAGTTAACTTTAATACTAATCTAATTTATTTACAGATCTACGGCGACGTCAGCGGGTTTCACTTGGTCAAAGTGATGGGTGACATGACGTCGGTTAATGAGTAAGGTAAGTGTATTATTGCCATTTATTTTGACAATCTTATATGGCCCTTTCCAAATAGGGGAAAGTGCTTTGCGTAGTCGCAAATGGTTTTTTAGTAAACGTAATCGCCGGCCTTGTAGGTAGTCGGACGGGTACGGGTATCGTAATACCTTTTGGAAGATTCTTTAGATTTCCTTATAAATTCAAGGGCTTTTTCTTTAGAGTATTTCAGTCTACTCTGTAACATACGAACATAATCTGGATATGTCGTACCGGTAGGTTCGGTGAATACAGAGTTTGGAATAAATGGTTTGGTACCAAATATTAATTCATAAGGTGTGTAATGTGTAGTGGAATGTATGGTTGTATTGTAGACGAGCATGGCTGTGTAAACGTAACGAGGCCAGTTCGTCTGTTCTTCATTAATGTAGGATTTAAGATATTCCTTGAGAGTCGAGTGACTTCTCTCTAGAGCTCCTTGGGTCTGCGGGTGGTACGGAGAAGACCAAAGGTTTTTTATTTTCAGGAACTCGCAAGTCTTTTTAAAGAGATCTGCAGTGAAGTTAGTGCCCTGGTCGGTAAGTATTGTTTTTGGGATGCCAAAAATAGATATATAATGAAGGAGACACTCGGAAGTTTCTTCTGCTGTTGTACTGCGGATTGGATATGCAGAGGAGAATTTTGTAAGGTCGTCTTGTATAGTTAAGATATACTTGAGTTTCGCTGGACCAGCTTCGGGAAGAGGACCAACGACGTCGAGGGATATTCTCTGGAAAGGTTCTGTTGATGTGGTGGTTATCTGCATGGGTGAACGATTTATTTTCCTAAGAGCTTTATTCTCTTGGCAGGATTTGCATTGTTTTACATAGGATTCAATATCGCTACGCATTCCTTTCCAGTAAAATCTTTCTTTAATTCTACTATACATTCGGTTAGAACCGAGATGACCTGCAATTGGTATGTCGTGATTGTTGGCAAGAATTTTCTTTATTTCGGTTGGAGTTGGATATAAGACGTTATTATGATATATCTTAATTAAGATATTGGTGTCGTGAAAGAGGTAAGCAAGGATGTTGTGAATTTTAATAAACGAGTGTTTCTCGAATGGATTTCTTAGATCTGAAATGCCTATTTCAGAGGCATTGTCGTAGTGGGTCAGCTGATTTCTGATAGTCCTTAGTGTAGTATATATTTCAGGATATGACGTTTCATCAAAATAATGTACCTTCGTGAATAATAAGTAAATAACTTTATTATTGCGTTGTATTTTTTGGAAGGAAAAAAGTTCTTTTTCAGAGTTCAGCACCAGAGTACTTGTTTCAGGATCGTTTAGAATATCTTGGATATAAGGGTTGGATTCATCCAGGTCAATGGAAGTAGGTATAAGGATAAAATTCGATGAACATTTCATTAGATTTTCGTTATGCTCTTCTATCTGTGTATTGAAGGATCGGTTTTTGTCTGTTATGGTTTTCAGGAAATTACTATAGTCGTCACTGGTAGAATTAGAGTTGGAGCTTGTCGATGGTTGAGGATGTTCTTCTGCGATTTCATCTGTCTGGATGTCGGGGATAGCTAATGGCGAGTCAAGGTCGGATAGAGGAACGAGGTTTTCCGCGTCAATATCAATATTATCCGGATCTGGATGGGATAGAGGTAAGTCATCTAGGTTAAAGGAAGGTGGGGTAAGTATTAGATCTTCTAGGTCACTATCTAGCTCACGAATAGGTTCTGGGTTTTCGTGTTGAACCGGATTTACGGGGAAACGCGATAGGGCGTCGGCGTTAACGTTGATTTTACCCTTCTTGTATTGGATATCATACTCGAATTCCTCTAGCTTTAAACGCCAACGGATAAGTCGTGATCCAGGGTCTTTACAATTAAACAGCCATTGTAACGGCTTATGGTCTATGAGGATTTTAAAGCGGTGACCGTACAGGTAAGGTCGGAAGGTTTTCGTACCGAAAATTATAGCGAGGCATTCTTTTTCTGTGACACTGTAGTTACATTCTGCTTTATTTAGTGTCCGTGAGGCATAGGCTATAGGGCGGTCCTGTCCAACAGGGCCCTGGGACAGTATTGCTGATATGGCATAATTAGAGGCATCGCAGGTTAGGAGGAATGGTTGAGTAAAATCTGGATATGCAAGGATTGGAGCAGATACGAGTCTGGTTTTTAGGGTTTCGAAAGCAAGTTGTTGTTCATTTTGCCAGTTGAACGGTGTATCCTTTTTTAACAAGGATGTAAGGGGTTTGGCCATCTTGGCGAAGTTGGGGATGAATCTCCTGTAATAGGATACGAGACCCAAGAACGATTTGATGTCTTTGGGCGATTTTGGAATAGGAAATTTGGTTACGGCTTTGGTTTTATCAGGGTTTGGTTTAACCCCGTCTTCACTAATGATGTGTCCTAGATACACAACTTCTTTACGAAGAAATTCACATTTTTCTGGCTATAGTTTAAGGTTAAATTGGCGGAGCCTGTCAAAGACAGTTTTAAGGTTATTGATTTGAGAAATTAAGTCATGGGAGTATATAACAATGTCGTCCAAGTAGACAAAACAGCGTGTCCCTTGGAGACCTGAAAGGCAGCTGTTCATCAGCTTCTGGAACGTGCTGGGCGCGTTCCTGAGCCCAAAAGGCATTCGGGTAAACTGGAAATGGCCCTGGGGCACCGAAAACGCTGTTTTGGGAGCGTCCTCTGAGGATATTTGGATTTGGTGGAACCCACTAGTGAGGTCCAAAGTCGAAAAATATTTACTATTTCCCAACTGGTCGAGGATTTCGGAAATTTGTGGGATAGGGTAGGTTTCCCCTATAGTTATATCGTTGAGTTTACGGTAATCTATGACTATGCGCCATTTAAGTCTACCTTCAGAATCTGCTTTTTTGGGAACCACCCATATCGGTGAGCTCCATGGTGAAAAGGAAGGTTCTATAATGTTCTGATCAAGCATCTTACTGATTTGTACTTCTACTTCCTTCTTGTGGCACTCAGGGAACCTGTATGATTTGGTATGGACAGGAGTGTCGGTTGTAGTCTTGATTTTATGGTTAAAAGCAGGGGTGTAGGTTAGCTGATCATCTTGCAAATGGAAGATATCTGAATATTGGCTACAGAGTTCTATAAGGGCGTCGGATTCTTCGAGATTCAGGTGATCCATTCGTAATGTTTCTATTACTTTGTCGGTTCGTGCTCGCGTATTTCTAGTGTCGTTAACCAAACGATAGGCATTGGGGTAAAGAGGTGTAACATTTAGATTTAAGTTGGATTTGATGGTGACTGGGGATTCAGATATGTTGGCGACAGTGATGTTAACGCGATTATTGTCCTTGACTTTGACAATACAATTAGAAATTAGTAGGCTATTGGAAAAACATTGGTCGTTGATTATGACTCCTTCAGTAAGGTCAGTCGGTTGGATAGAACACTCGATCACAGATTCAGTACGAGGTGGTATTACATAGAAGGGTTCGGAGAAATTTAATTTTATTTCCAGGTTTCTTATCTTCAGGATGTCGTGAGTATAGTCAATTCTGCAGCCATACTGGGTTAGGAAATCGGTACCAATTATACCATCGTAGGGTAAACTAATATTCCTTACTACATGGAATTTATGTAGCATGG
The DNA here is from genome assembly GCA_963556515.1 of Nudaria mundana. NCBI lineage: Eukaryota > Metazoa > Arthropoda > Insecta > Lepidoptera > Erebidae > Nudaria > Nudaria mundana. Next base: position 20,004,165 of record OY748301.1, read on the forward strand.
TTTTGTTTTTGATTATCCTCAAATCAAGTTGAAGATGACCTTCTGTCGATGTTGGTTCATCGCCAGGGTCTATGCCTTTCAACTTGATCGGCTCTTTTACTAGGGTTAGCTTTCTGTGGATACTGGATTCTTTTATAAGACATATGGCGGAGCCGGAGTCCACCAATAAGGATAAAGGGATATCTGACACTTGTGTATGTACTAGGATGTGTGGCAACAACCTCTTAGTTGTGTCCAGGTTTATTTCGTATATAGTTTTAGAGGCGCTTATTTGGGGCTGGTTACCCTTGTGACCTATGGGATCAGAGGAAGATGCACTTATTTGGGGCTGGTTACCCTTGTGGCCTATGGGTTTAGAAGAAGAGGCACTTATTTGGGGCTGGTTACCCTTGTGACCTATGGGTTTAGAAGAAGAGGCACTTATTTGGGGCTGGTTACCCTTGTGGCCCATGGGTTTAGAAGAAGAGGCACTTATTTGGGGCTGGTTACCCTTGTGGCCTATGGGTTTAGAAGAAGAGGCACTTATTTGGGGCTGGTTACCCTTGTGGCCTATGGGTTTAGAAGAAGAGGCACTTATTTGGGGCTGGTTACCCTTGTGGCCTATGGGTTTGGAAAGGGTGTCATTGGCATGTAAGAGTATAGCAGGACGTTGTTGAGGCTTGGGTTCCACGAGACACCTCCGTGGACCCATTATTCGTTTAAATTATCTTCCTGGTGTTGGGGATCGTCCAAATCTGGTAATCGAGGTTCGGAGTTATCCGGGTTCTCGTTGGAAGTGCAATTTACGCGGACAAACTTGTTTCGGAATTGATCTGGATTTGGACGTTGGAATTGGGAAGATTGCGGAAGTTTGAATTTATTGTTATTAAATTCTCGTTTTCGGCAGTTCTCTAGAACGTGTCCTGGGATTTTGCAATATCGGCAAATTATGTTAGAAGAGCTCTTGGACGTGTCGGGCTTGGATTTTATTTGGTTGCTACTTTTCGGGTCCGTTTGTGGACGCTTATATAATGTTAGTTGAATTCGTTCTTCCGACACAGCCACGTTGATAGCTTCGTTCAGAGTTTTAGGAGACCTACATCTTACAATATTCGAAATACGAGGAAGTAATCCCATTAAGAAATGATGGAGGGCTAGGTCCTCCATGGCCGCGGTACGGCCGGATAATTCTTTTACTTTAGTATTGGATAACGATATTTCGGTCAGAAGTTGTGAAAGGTAAGTTTCTACGCGTAATGCATACTGACTAACATTCTCCTGCGGACCCTGTCTGCTCTCTTGGAGGTCCGTTAGAAGGTGCGAGTAATGTTTACGTTCACTGAATTGGGTCTTTAGGAACTCTTTTAGTTGTTCCCAAGATGTGAAATCTTTAATGGAACAAGCAATTTCCGCTCTCCCATTTAGCTGGCTAAGGATAAATTTGAATAAAATTGGTTTTTTACTTTCTGACGCAAGGTCGTAGGCATTATCGCAATTTACTAGGAACGAGTTTAGCGTCTCTCGTTTCCCATCATATGGTTTAACAAACTTGAACAAGGTGTTTAATTCGATTTCGCTCATCGTAAAGGTTGCTCTGGTAACGCGAGGGGATAAAGTAGGTGACTTCACCGGTTCTTCACAGGGTTCTGGGATGTTTAATTTTAAGATACTATCTTTCTCTTCTTTCAACTTTCCTAGCATAATAAGGTACAGAACACAAATACAAAGCTTAAAATAGTATTTAAAATCACACTACAACATTAAAATATTAAAATGGGATTAGTAATAAAAAGTTTGAGAATCTCTGACTTCTCAGTTCAAGACAAAACAATGACCAAAGACTCACAATAATGTGTGGGCGACGATGACGATAACGGCGACCGGGAGCATTCCGATTGATAAGACTGTGCTCTTGTGCACTGGGAAGCGACGAAATGATTTCACGTAGAGTAGGTATACTCGATGACCTCGGATGATTTTGGATGATTTCGATTTTATTCTTCTGACTTTTGCTCGGCGTTAGGACGAGATGTGGGTAAGTATATTCTTCTTTGCAGGGTAATTTCAAGGTTCACGATAGGACACGGCGCCTGCGTGTTTCGCTACGGGTTTGGATTCACGTAAGTATCACGGATATCACTGGAAAACACTGGGTTACACTTCACCACAAATGTTGGATTTTTATTTAACACTAACTAGGTTTCTTCGAAAGGGTACAGCGCGAGTCTGTAGCGGTTGTCGACACTGGAATTTTCGGATCCCACCGCTGCCACCAAAATGTTATACGAAGGTTTGAAAACAGGTTTTTAAAAAAACACTTAAAACTTTGAAGGACCTTTAATAGAATAGGAAGGCCTTTATATAAAGATTAGGATACTGGGATCCTTAAGCAACCGCCCGAGAAGAGAGTTCAATACAGACTGAAGTGTCGCTCAGCTACCGAGCAGAGCGAGGGAGTCATAAATGAGAGTCAGCATAAAATATGGTATCACGGCACTAAGGGTAGCATAGTATGGATATAACAGTTCGAAAATTTAACACTTCGCTCAGTTTTTTGCAATAGCAGCATGCATTGCATACCTAGTTATGTACCTATATAGCATGCTATCAGTCCGAGTCCGAGTTGCGAATTAACACACCAGTCGCCGCGCTTGAATGAAATGCACACATCGTGTTGCCGTACGCAGCCTGATAAAAATAGTACGAAAAATAGCATGCTAAAAAGAAATAGCAAATAGCATTTAGCAAGTTTTTGCTTTATAGCAACTTTGAACATCACTAAACACAACAGTTCGGTTCTTGAGCGCATAGCTGGCGGATTTTTATTTTGCCCCTATTCTTATAAGAAGAACGCTGACCTTCAAACTGCGCAGTAGGGGATTTATTGATCTATATGGCGGTAACAGCGAGTACGAGCGAGAGTACCGATGCGCAAACACACCACTCCCACTCTCGCCCAGCGTTTTTCTTCTTAATACAAGGGCGGGACAAGGAAACATTGCAATTGAGCGTTTGGGGCCTGGATTTTGGCCCAGCTCCAGAGGTAACCTAAAAAGCTATCAGTCACGCGCTCCGCAAAATCCAAGTCCGCATGCCGCTTGCTAACTGAGCTAGGAACTAGGGACTAAATTTTGTAAGTTGACAGCGAGACTGACTTTGTTCTAGTTCATTTAGGTCATTTTAAGTTCAGTGCTGCTCACCATAGATTATACATATTAAAGTTCACAGCTTCACAGTTCACACTTCAAAAATTCATACGTTTACGATTTCACTTTTCTTCACATGGTATTTTAAACTATTTTTATTTATATTTGTCTATCGCAGTGCTCGGGTGTGCGTAGGTGTGCGGTCTGTTAATATAATATTATTCTCTCCTTCGTTAGCTTAGCTATAAACAATAGATATTGGAAAGAAATAATTTAGTTGTTTGTTTTGTTATCATAAAACTCACCAAAACTTTATTTTTTTGATGTTAAATGTTATTAGAGATAGATTTACTTTAAAAGAACATCATATTTAAAGTGCTGATTATGTGTCTACGTGTCCTTTGGTTTTGTGTAATGGAGTGTTTTTTAAAATAAAAGTTATACTGAACCATACTATTAACATGGGGGACGAAATTGAATCGTTAAAGACAGTGTTTCGCTCGTTGGTGGTGTCTTGCCCAACGCAGGTGGACGTACGCTCTCTCCTACGCGACTACCGAAACATGATCGGTTCTAATGTGCCTCTTCGCAAGTACGGACACACTAATCCTGTAGATTTTCTGAAGGAAAGGTTCAGTGACTGCTTCTTGGTATGTTTTACTTTGGTTTATAAATACTCTTTTTCTTTAAATATTAAGAAAGAAATTCTAAATAGATCCCAAAAACTGATGTTATCCGCAGGACTCGAACCCACAGCCTTTCCCTAACACGTGGAATGCTCTGACCAACTGAGCTACAATGACCACTACCGACAACATTGATTTTTTTTTGCTTCATATATATTCATAATTTCTACATAATTTAAATTTCTACTCTTTTTCTTTACAGTATAATCAATGTTTTATGTTTATTTTCAGTTCAGCGGGCCTACTGTTAATCCTGTACTGACACTGATAGTTCCGAAAACATTGAAACATATTGACAAGTTTGTTCAGAAACAAAAATCTTCCAGTACAAGTAAATTGTAAGTACCTACAATTTGTTAAGTTGCTTCTTAAGACACATACATGAAGAATATATTTCATACATGCAGAATAAACAGAACTGTGTAACTTTATCTATGTCTTGCAATCTGGCTGATCTAGTTTTACCTGTTAAACCTGTGTTTCAAGTGGTATTTACTGAAAAATAAGAAAATACTTCACTTACATACTAAGTAGATACACACAAGAAGCTGCTAATAATCGCAAAGTACTATACTTTACGATTATTTGTGTAATATAGTGCCACTGAATATTCTGTAGGTAATAATAATGTTACAGTACCTACATATTATATGATTAGTAATTTATTCAGTTTGTAGTGCAAAAAAAAAATGGCCCTGAACACTATTATAGTGAAAGCTAGCACACATTTCAGAGAAGCTGCTAGCAGGCAATCTGAAAGATTTATTTATTTATTTTATTTTTTCCGGAACGCTATAATCTGGACATCTTTAAGGTCAAAGTGTACAGACACCTTCTAGGCAAACATGTACCATTCAAGGCCTCATCTTCGCCTTCCATCGAGCAAGATTGAGGCCAAACGTAAGCCTAATTTTGGTAAAAAAAAAAAAAAGATTGATTGTCACAACCAACTGAACCTTATTCAGGCTTTACCCATTTTACCCATTTAAGGATAATAGATATATTGAATTGAATTGAATTGAATAAACTTTAATGTACACCAATTTAAAAAATCATAGGATACAAAAAATACAGGATGTACAAAGGGCGGCCTTATCGCTAAAAGCAATATCTTATAGGCAACCTTAGGATGGACAGGTATTTAGAGAGACAAACTTTAAGGTGGGTAAAATATTGGTGCCAAATACTTATTACAAATTAATTTTAATAAATTTTAATAAACTATTAAAACTATACAAAAATTATAATAAATCTAGATACGTATTACAAATATATAATGCAGGTACGATATAAGTTACATAACAATAGTTCAGTAATTATAAAATATATACATACAAAATATATACAAGCTACTTCAAGAATCCAGGTAGTGTTGCTTGACCAGTCCCTTGAAAACAGCTAGGGATTGTGCCCTTCTAATTTCGACAGGCAAAGCATTCCACAACCTAACTGCCTGGACCGTAAAGGACTTGTCGTAGAACTTTGTGGAATGAGTAGGAACTGTTAATTCCAGGGAAAACGACGACCTCAAAGATCTGGAATGTGTGTCATACAGGAACATAAAACGTTCTTTTAAATAACAGGGGGTGGTGGGGTTAAAAAGAATGCTATAAAGCATGGAAAGAATACGAGCATTCCGTCGAAGTCGAATATATGGTCATATCCATTTAACAAATACGTAATTCAAACTAAGTACCTCCATCATTTCCCCGTTTGTTAAACTCCTTAAGTAGGTGTCATCAATATTTGGTAGGTAGGTAGCCATTTTCCCCTAGTTTAAGTTTGTTAAACTCCTTAAGTAGGTGTCATCAATATTTGGTAGGTAGGTAGCCATTTTCCCCTAGTTTAAGTTTGTTAAACTCCTTAAGTAGGTGTCATCAATATTTGGTAGGTAGGTAGCCATTTTCCCCTAGTTTAAGTTTGTTAAACTCCTTAAGTATGTGTCATCAATATTTGGTAGGTAGGTAGCCATTTTCCCCTAGTTTAAGTTTGTTAAACTCCTTAAGTAGGTGTCATCAATATTTGGTAGGTAGGTAGCCATTTTCCCCTAGTTTAAGTTTGTTAAACTCCTTAAGTATGTGTCATCAATATTTGGTAGGTAGGTAGCCATTTTCCCCTAGTTTAAGTTTGTTAAACTCCTTAAGTAGGTGTCATCAATATTTGGTAGGTAGGTAGCCATTTTCCCCTAGTTTAAGTTTGTTAAACTCCTTAAGTATGTGTCATCAATATTTGGTAGGTAGGTAGCCATTTTCCCCTAGTTTAAGTTTGTTAAACTCCTTAAGTATGTGTCATCAATATTTGGTAGGTAGGTAGCCATTTTCCCCTAGTTTAAGTTTGTTAAACTCCTTAAGTATGTGTCATCAATATTTGGTAGGTAGGTAGCCATTTTCCCCTAGCTTAAGTTTGTTAAACTCCTTAAGTATGTGTCATCAATATTTGGTAGGTAGGTAGCCATTTTCCCCTAGTTTAAGTTTGTTAAACTCCTTAAGTAGGTGTCATCAATATTTGGTAGGTAGGTAGCCATTTTCCCCTAGTTTAAGTTTGTTAAACTCCTTAAGTAGGTGTCATCAATATTTGGTAGGTAGGTAGCCATTTTCCCCTAGTTTAAGTTTGTTAAACTCCTTAAGTAGGTGTCATCAATATTTGGTAGGTAGGTAGCCATTTTCCCCTAGTTTAAGTTTGTTAAACTCCTTAAGTAGGTGTCATCAATATTTGGTAGGTAGGTAGCCATTTTCCCCTAGTTTAAGTTTGTTAAACTCCTTAAGTAGGTGTCATCAATATTTGGTAGGTAGGTAGCCATTTTCCCCTAGTTTAAGTTTGTTAAACTCCTTAAGTAGGTGTCATCAATATTTGGTAGGTAGGTAGCCATTTTCCCCTAGTTTAAGTTTGTTAAACGCCTTAAGTATGTGTCATCAATATTTGGTAGGTAGGTAGCCATTTTCCCCTAGTTTAAGTTTGTTAAACTCCTTAAGTAGGTGTCATCAATATTTGGTAGGTAGGTAGCCATTTTCCCCTAGTTTAAGTTTGTTAAACTCCTTAAGTAGGTGTCATCAATATTTGGTAGGTAGGTAGCCATTTTCCCCTAGTTTAAGTTTGTTAAACTCCTTAAGTATGTGTCATCAATATTTGGTAGGTAGGTAGCCATTTTCCCCTAGTTTAAGTTTGTTAAACTCCTTAAGTAGGTGTCATCAATATTTGGTAGGTAGGTAGCCATTTTCCCCTAGTTTAAGTTTGTTAAACTCCTTAAGTAGGTGTCATCAATATTTGGTAGGTAGGTAGCCATTTTCCCCTAGTTTAAGTTTGTTAAACTCCTTAAGTAGGTGTCATCAATATTTGGTAGGTAGGTAGCCATTTTCCCCTAGTTTAAGTTTGTTAAACTCCTTAAGTAGGTGTCATCAATATTTGGTAGGTAGGTAGCCATTTTCCCCTAGTTTAAGTTTGTTAAACTCCTTAAGTAGGTGTCATCAATATTTGGTAGGTAGGTAGCCATTTTCCCCTAGTTTAAGTTTGTTAAACTCCTTAAGTAGGTGTCATCAATATTTGGTAGGTAGGTAGCCATTTTCCCCTAGTTTAAGTTTGTTAAACTCCTTAAGTAGGTGTCATCAATATTTGGTAGGTAGGTAGCCATTTTCCCCTAGTTTAAGTTTGTTAAACTCCTTAAGTAGGTGTCATCAATATTTGGTAGGTAGGTAGCCATTTTCCCCTAGTTTAAGTTTGTTAAACTCGTTAAGTAGGTGTCATCAATATTTGGTAGGTAGGTAGCCATTTTCCCCTAGTTTAAGTTTGTTAAACTCCTTAAGTAGGTGTCATCAATATTTGGTAGGTAGGTAGCCATTTTCCCCTAGTTTAAGTTTGTTAAACTCCTTAAGTAGGTGTCATCAATATTTGGTAGGTAGGTAGCCATTTTCCCCTAGTTTAAGTTTGTTAAACTCCTTAAGTAGGTGTCATCAATATTTGGTAGGTAGGTAGCCATTTTCCCCTAGTTTAAGTTTGTTAAACTCCTTAAGTAGGTGTCATCAATATTTGGTAGGTAGGTAGCCATTTTCCCCTAGTTTAAGTTTGTTAAACTCCTTAAGTAGGTGTCATCAATATTTGGTAGGTAGGTAGCCATTTTCCCCTAGTTTAAGTTTGTTAAACTCCTTAAGTAGGTGTCATCAATATTTGGTAGGTAGGTAGCCATTTTCCCCTAGTTTAAGTTTGTTAAACTCCTTAAGTAGGTGTCATCAATATTTGGTAGGTAGGTAGCCATTTTCCCCTAGTTTAAGTTTGTTAAACTCCTTAAGTAGGTGTCATCAATATTTGGTAGGTAGGTAGCCATTTTCCCCTAGTTTAAGTTTGTTAAACTCCTTAAGTAGGTGTCATCAATATTTGGTAGGTAGGTAGCCATTTTCCCCTAGTTTAAGTTTGTTAAACTCCTTAAGTAGGTGTCATCAATATTTGGTAGGTAGGTAGCCATTTTCCCCTAGTTTAAGTTTGTTAAACTCCTTAAGTAGGTGTCATCAATATTTGGTAGGTAGGTAGCCATTTTCCCCTAGTTTAAGTTTGTTAAACTCGTTAAGTAGGTGTCATCAATATTTGGTAGGTAGGTAGCCATTTTCCCCTAGTTTAAGTTTGTTAAACTCCTTAAGTAGGTGTCATCAATATTTGGTAGGTAGGTAGCCATTTTCCCCTAGTTTAAGTTTGTTAAACTCCTTAAGTAGGTGTCATCAATATTTGGTAGGTAGGTAGCCATTTTCCCCTAGTTTAAGTTTGTTAAACTCCTTAAGTAGGTGTCATCAATATTTGGTAGGTAGGTAGCCATTTTCCCCTAGTTTAAGTTTGTTAAACTCCTTAAGTAGGTGTCATCAATATTTGGTAGGTAGGTAGCCATTTTCCCCTAGTTTAAGTTTGTTAAACTCCTTAAGTAGGTGTCATCAATATTTGGTAGGTAGGTAGCCATTTTCCCCTAGTTTAAGTTTGTTAAACTCCTTAAGTAGGTGTCATCAATATTTGGTAGGTAGGTAGCCATTTTCCCCTAGTTTAAGTTTGTTAAACTCCTTAAGTAGGTGTCATCAATATTTGGTAGGTAGGTAGCCATTTTCCCCTAGTTTAAGTTTGTTAAACTCCTTAAGTAGGTGTCATCAATATTTGGTAGGTAGGTAGCCATTTTCCCCTAGTTTAAGTTTGTTAAACTCGTTAAGTAGGTGTCATCAATATTTGGTAGGTAGGTAGCCATTTTCCCCTAGTTTAAGTTTGTTAAACTCCTTAAGTAGGTGTCATCAATATTTGGTAGGTAGGTAGCCATTTTCCCCTAGTTTAAGTTTGTTAAACTCCTTAAGTAGGTGTCATCAATATTTGGTAGGTAGGTAGCCATTTTCCCCTAGTTTAAGTTTGTTAAACTCCTTAAGTAGGTGTCATCAATATTTGGTAGGTAGGTAGCCATTTTCCCCTAGTTTAAGTTTGTTAAACTCCTTAAGTAGGTGTCATCAATATTTGGTAGGTAGGTAGCCATTTTCCCCTAGTTTAAGTTTGTTAAACGCCTTAAGTAGGTGTCATCAATATTTGGTAGGTAGGTAGCCATTTTCCCCTAGTTTAAGTTTGTTAAACTCCTTAAGTAGGTGTCATCAATATTTGGTAGGTAGGTAGCCATTTTCCCCTAGTTTAAGTTTGTTAAACTCGTTAAGTAGGTGTCATCAATATTTGGTAGGTAGGTAGCCATTTTCCCCTAGTTTAAGTTTGTTAAACTCCTTAAGTAGGTGTCATCAATATTTGGTAGGTAGGTAGCCATTTTCCCCTAGTTTAAGTTTGTTAAACTCCTTAAGTAGGTGTCATCAATATTTGGTAGGTAGGTAGCCATTTTCCCCTAGTTTAAGTTTGTTAAACTCCTTAAGTAGGTGTCATCAATATTTGGTAGGTAGGTAGCCATTTTCAAACTAATATGCTATATTACTATAATAATTATATAAGCGTTTATTCTTTGATCATTTTTTTTTTACTTTCTATTCCTAGCGTTTGGCCCGGTTTAGCCGCCTGCTGATTTAAATCACTCCATAACGTGGTACAAAAGTACATACACAGTGTGATTAATTTTCTGCTTGTCCACTTTTACCTCGATAGAGATTTAGACACATTCCCAAACATTTTTATTGTGATTATAATATTACTTGGAAAGATAAAGAGAGATTTTATTGTATTTCTCCTATCTGAAACAATTATTGTGAATAGCAGGCCATTTTTCAGAGTTACGTTTCATGTTTTGGTACGGAACAACGGAACCCTTTGTGTGTGAGTCCAACTCCATTTGACTAGTTTTCATTCCTCCTAGACAAGTTATCCCAATATGCTTGCTTCCCTGTCAGCTGTCCCACTATTAAAATACACGTTTGTGCTAAATTTGAGTGAAATCGGTCGAATGGTGCAGGCTAGTTTTCTGTACATTAATTTTCCAGAAAACATTTTTCCACTTAGGGGAGCTCAGGATAAATGGGACCGCCCTGCCGTCGCAGGGGATTCTTCAAGTGTGTACCCGGACATAGGGGCGGCTGCAGGGGTGGGTGGGGCTTGTTAAGGAGTTCCGCGACATGAACTACGGAACCCTAAACATCGAAAACAAATGAATAAATATGCGATACGATTAGATTAATAACTTAGCTAATATTGTAACATGGCGTTTTTTTTTAATTTTCCAATAACTGTTAGATTCATGCTTTTATTAGGCCAGTCAAGTAATAAAAAATCTCGGAATTTTTTAACCCAGCTGTAAATTTTTTTAAATTTTTTGTACTTACGAATGATGTTGGGGCGAGTTGATTTTGCTGCTGCACGTGGTGCACCAACGGACGAGGCTCTTGCAATTATATCGGCCACCTATTACGTGGGGGTTAACGAATTGGCTAAACGCAATAAGCGCCTCCCTACCCCTTTGAGGCTAGAGATGTGATTAGTGTGTGTTCCGTTATTGTTTGACGTCTTTTGGGGTTTTTTTCCCATTTTTGCCCTTCTGTGTCCTGTTTTTTACCATTTCCTGAACTTACCTCAGACTGTTGAGAAAAGTTCAACTATTGTTTCAATTTGTAAAATAGACTATTTTCATCTGATTATTAACATTTTTTTTTTTTTTTTTTTTTTTTTTTGTATTTAGGTCGACAAATTGACGCCACTCGCCTGATGGTAAGCTGAGGCGACGTCTGGCAATTGAGGGCGACTCTCACAGTACACAGGAATACTATAGAGAGTGGCCCTCAACTTGACGACCCTGTAATGTGCCTCTTCACGCTTCGCTTAAAGAGCCCAGGGTTATATGTTGGAGGAAACACGTGCGCAGGCAGGGCGTTCCAAGCCACCATCGTTCGGCAGAGAAACGATCGTTTAAAACGCTCGGTTCTCGCGAAGACGGTTTCCACGGTATGAGGGTGACATCTCTGCCCGGCACGCGTTGTTCGGGATCGGAAGGGAGAGGGTGGGATCAGGTTGAAGAGCTCTTCAGAACACTCACCGTGGTAAATACGGTAGAACGCGGCCAAGGAAGCAATTGTTCGGCGCTGGGCTAGCGGCTCAAGGCTTCCCGTTACCTCCGGACACAGTCTATAATGCGAACAGCGCGTCGCTGCATAGCGTCGAGTGCGTCCAGCAAATACTTCGCGGAGCCGTCCCAGAGGTGAGAGCAGTATTCAACGCAGGGTCTAATCTGCGTTTTGTACAGCAGACACCTCTGGTGCGGTGTAAAGAATCGCTTTACCTTGTTCAGTATTCCTAGTTTCCGCGAAGCTAGCCCAATACATCTCTCAATGTATTTTGTGTTATTGAGCTCTCGACGTACGTCTATGCCAAGGATGTCTAGATTGTCCTTCATTGGTAATATTGCATTCTGAAGAGTGGGTAGGGGAAGGAAAGGGGATTTTTTCGCTGTAAATGCACACGCCTGTGTTTTGTGGGCATTGAACTCGACCAAGTTCTCGGCACCCCATTGGGAGATACTGTCGAGGTTTCGGTCGAGATCACCCACGAGATGTCGTCTCTCCTCCTCTACAGATCGCCCCGCATCTGCATAGCAATGAATGTTCCCGAGGGAAAGCATATCATTGATATGCAGAAGAAAGAGAGTTGGTGACAGTACGGACCCCTGCGGTACCCCGGCATTCACTTGCAAAAAGCGAGAAGCCTGGCCATCGCAGAGGACCCGCACTCGGCGCTCGTTTAAAAAACTGGCAATCCAGCTGCACAGTTGAGGAGGTAGACCATATGCCGGAAGTTTGGAAAGGAGCGAAACATGCCAGACCCTATCGAAAGCTTTGGCGATGTCCAGGCTAACAGCCAAGGACTCGCCGAACTTTTCCATAGCCTCACCCCATACATGCGTGACGAATGCCAGGAGGTCACCCGTTGATCGTTTTGGCCTGAAGCCATATTGCCGATCATTGATTAGCGAGTGATCCTCCAGGTATCGCATGAGCTGCTTATTAATAAGAAGCTCGAGCACCTTGCAAATGACTGAGGTGACAGCTATGGGTCGATAGTTGCCTGGATCGGATCGATCCCCTTTCTTGGGGATCGGTTGTACGTTCGCCTCCTTCCAGGCCTCCGGCACGAGGCCTGTAGAGTATGACAGGCGGTACAGACGCGTTAATACTGGAGACAACTCAGCAGCACATTTTCGTAGCACCACGCCGGAATGCCGTCAGGGCCACTGGCTTTCCGCGTGTCGAGTGACCGCAGCACTGCCCGTACATCACATTGCCTGGTAACAATATCAGGCATAGTGTGGCCACAGTTGGCGATGGCGGGGGGCTGCAGGCCACGGTCATCGACCCGGGAATTAGCCGCAAAGAGGTCTGCGAGCATGTCCGCCTTCTCTTGGGCTTTGTGAGCCAGTGATCCATCAGGAAAACGCAGTGGTGGCAGCGAGGGTTGATAAAAATTTGACTGTACGGCTTTGGCCAGTTGCCAGTATCCACGGCTGCCCGTGGGATGGGATGTGAGCTCCTGACCAAGCCGCGCGACGCGCTGGGCATCCGCTCTCTTGAAGGCCCTCTTGCTGAACCTAGTGGCCCGATTGTACGCTGCTTTGAGGCGGTTCACGTTCGGGTCACGTGCCGCCCGAGCCCTGACCCAGGCGCGATATGCCGACTGTTTTTCCTGGACAGCCTCGGCACATTCACGCCCGAACCAGGGGCGAGCTTTGCGGATGCTGGCGACATCAGTGAAAGGGATATAATATTCTATCCCTAGACTGATCTCGCCAGCAATGGCAGCAGCGCTATCCGAAGGCGCCTTCCCTACAAAGCAGCGCTGGCTCCACGGGACGGACGCAAAGTAATCGCGGAGACCGTCCCAGTCTGCCGACGAGTAGTGCCATAGTCGTCGAGTCATTTGTTCAGCACGAGCAGGCGGTGGCACTTGGAAGCTGGCGTGCACCACACAGTGGTCAGATGTGCCCAGTGGGGCGCTTACCGACACACTGTACTCGGCTGGGCGACTCGTCAGCAGTAGATCCAGCAAGGCGGGCGTGTGGTCTGACCTGTCAGGTATCCGGGTGATCCCCCGTACCATCTGGTTCAGCTCGTGGGAGAGAGCGAATGCATGGGCGGTTCGTCCCGCATGATCGGTCCTAAGGGACCCCAGCCACTCAACGTGATGACCGTTAAAGTCCCCCAGGAAAACCAGGTCAGCGTTCGGGAACCGCACCTGCGCATCGTCAGCCATCTCGCTGAGGTATTCGAAGAGCCTTGTTGTCCCAGTGTCCCCTGTGTGGGAGCGGTAGACGCACACGTAGATCTGGCTCATGGAGCCATGATCCACGTGCAGCCAAAGGACGGAGTAGGAGGGGTTCTCCAGACAGCGCAACCGGCGGCAGCAAACATCCGCCCTAACGAACACGCACACCCCGGCTTTATCGCGGAATTGTTCCTCAATGATATAGCCCGGGTAACAGAGGTACGACGTGTCGTCAGGGCGGCGTATCTGTGTCTCCGTTAGGAACATCACAGGAGGCCGTGCCGACTCCAGGTGATGGTGGACGGTATCGAGGTTTGCATGGAGTCCGCGGATATTCGCGAACTCCACCTCAAACGAAGTCAACTTTGTGAGGTTTCTAGGGGCCGCTGTGTACCGTCTATTCTCTTGTTGCACTGTCATTGTGAAATATGGGGAAGCGTGAAGACAGGGCGATATTTGGTGCGGCAGTAAGTGACAAAGTGCAGAGGCTAGCTTCGTCTAGAACCGTGTGGTTAGGTCGGAGCCGACCCGCCGGACGGAAGGGCTCCCAAACCCCCCTGATGCAAGGCCGCCGCTACCCCACACCGGTTACCACCCGGAGCGGCGACCCCACAACAGGATTATGCGCAACATGTGGGGCAGCCTACTGGGGTGGTTGGTCCCAGGCGGGCCCCATGACTATGTTGCGGGCGGCCGCGGCAACGCCGTTGCTAAGGGTCTCCCTGGCCGGCGAATCGACCCACACCACCCACACTAGACTCCGCTTCGCCCCCACTGGACCCCTGCCTGCCGCACCATACACCGCCCCGGGCCCGGCAGTGCCGCTGCTGAACCCCTAACGCAACCCAGCCTGGGCTGGGTTACTTGGGGGGCTTTAGCACAGCTGCACGGTGGTACCCCCCCGGACCAACACTGTTGTACCACCTGGTATCCACGTAGGGGCCAAAGCCACCACATGGGTACCGTAATATACGAACCTCGTCCGTTAATCAGCAGGTGCGCCACTGGCAGGTGAGGTCCCTGGGGCCCGATAGATGTAAGAAGGGCCCCTTTGCACCCTATTTGAGTGTTTAATAAATATTAATGTATCTCATGGAAAGGAGGATAGTTGCACATCATGTTGTAACCGTACTAGTTAGTAGTACCAACGAGACGCTCCTACTATTTTAATCTTGTACCTACCGTTACGGAATTCTTTCATACCATGGACTGTCGTTCAACTCGGTCGTTAAACTGCTCTATGCCGTTCTATGGCTCTGGGCGGGTTTAAAAGGCCAGCCGAATCACTTTCAGTTTCTATGTTTTCCAAGTAAAAATCAAACACTGTTTCGCTATTGCCACATCTTGGAATATATGCCACTCACGAAGACGGATCCATAGTACCTTCGATGGCTTTCCTCTGATCTATGTCACACAAGCTCAGTCTTAATCTGCTTTCTACTCATATTCTCTCCTCTCTCTCCTCTACTCATATTATCTCCTCTCTCTCCTCTATTTATATTTTCTCATTCCTAGTTCCATTCCAAAGTTCTCATCCCATCCTTTTGCAAATATACTCTTCGGACACGGCAATAGGCTCGCCGCGGGCTTATTGCCGTGTCTTTTACGTGGGGGTTAAAGAATTGGCGAAATGTAGACGCAATAAGCGCCTCTGCCTACGCCTTCGGGGGACGTAATTATTGTCTGTCATTGTTGTTTTTGCCCTTATTAAAGTGAAGTTTTAAGATCCTTGTGACGATCACAAGTCATTCAACAAATGGATGAAGCATTGTATAGATGTGTACAGTAAATAGTACCTATGGGGCTTTTCACTTGCTTTGATTAATTTTTATTAAACATTCACAGTAATCCAAAGCGCAGGAGTGTACCAGAAGCGATAGTGAACCAGCCTAAAGAAAATCCTATCACTAAATCGTTTAAGTTAAAGAAGGAAACCTTTCCTTCTTCGTCAACGGGGGGACGTGGGCAAAGCGAACCGAACGTAGTTCCAACGCACTCTTACGAGACAGTTCGAAAATCAAACATACCTCCTAACAAATATACTACAACGTGTAGGAAATCTAATGACAAAGTTGAATCCGATGTGGCCATTAGTTCTCCGTGTTTAAATAACGAGCAGCAAAATGATGACATCGAGGAGCGGCTCAGTAACAACATGGCGAAAGGCAGAGTAGAACACATTATTACCGAGAGTGAACCAAAGCAGTTATATACCAGCAGTAGTGAAGCCGTGAAGAACTTCTTCAAGAAGAGATTGCCTCATTACAACAGTTCACAGTACGTGAATGAGGAAGACGAGCATTCTTGTGACAAGTCAGTGCAGGATAAGGACTCATCTCGTAAGTTGTGTTATACCTATTATTATTACCATTTAGTCGAGGTTAGGAACAAGAGTCGACGATCGATCGATTTAAATAATGCCCAATCTCCAAATAACACTAAAGCTACTGTTACTGATACCCCGACATATTCTGGTAGCACGTAGTAGGGAACATCCATTTGAAACCCATATTCTAAACGTAATTGCTTTTTTGGGATAACTTATTATAAGTTACCCTGACTTTGACTTTGAAGTTCCTGGCTTGAACATGCGATACGACGGCATTTGCCGAACTATGCAATATGCATTAACCATCTCAATTTAAGGGCCCAGATCGTGAAAATCACCGAAAAGAGTGTTACGATTTGTAGTTGTTATATAATAAACGTCAACAAACGCACAAAATTGAGAAAAAATGCGAAAACGTGCCTTCGTATTTTTCAGATTTAACCCAATAAATCAATACAAATGGATAAAAAGAAACACTTTTTGAACACTGAAAAAACCAATAAATATAACATTGTACTTTTTTTTGTACCTTTACAAACAAAGACTTCCCCTTTTAAAGCCCTAAAATCTAGATATGTTTTACGTAAATTCTCCATAGAAAAATGTATGAAAAATCATTCGCGTCGCGATTGTACGATTCTCGCCAGTGCGCCATAGAATTTCAAAGCGACTCCACGCGTGTCGGATGCTCCAGCAAAATTACGTGTTGTGAATTTGTGTTTTTTGTGAAAAACTGTAAGTACAATATTATTATAACTAATTTACTTTCAGTAAGTAGAAAGTACCGATATAATGAAAGTCTGAAAGAAAACCATGATGGAACTAGATATAAATCGTAAGAAATACAAAATTATTTACTTTGTTGAGTAGGTCATTTTATGAACCTTGTAAAGTAGGTATCAACCCAGGCTTGAAACAATCAAAGCCCTGCCCACTTTATTTTCTCGAGATATGAACTGGCGGAGTATGACAGGGTATACTATAACTTTATACTACTATAACTTTCAATCATCTAGTTCTCTGCACGACATACATTGATTTTTCAACATGATAAAGGCAATAGGTATCATAAACGTATTGGTAATCGAGGGTCTCTTTTCGCAGGATAATTTGCTGAGTGCCATGCCACCGAAAAGAAAATTTAGTACGCATTATAAAAACGTGAAAGCCAAAAGATCTCGGAATAAAATGTAAGTTCCTCCCTACTTATTTATTTATCTGCCTACTTGACTACGTCTTGTCGTAAATACCTAGAAAAAATTTACGAGATTTGTGTTAGTGTCAAGTAAAAATCCTAGTTTTATTACTTTTATTTGTGTGTATGCTTATCATGTCTTAGTAGTAATAATAATATAATCTATTTGCATTTTGAACAGGGTAGGTACATTACAAAGCTAATAGGTACAATGATTTAGATCGCCTGATTCAGACATATACCTACAATAGCATGTAAATATTGATTTGACATGTAATTAGATAGGTACACACACAATCAGAAATTGCACGGCCGCGCGCTGCTTTGACGACATACTTCGGCGGTAAGTAAGTCGCGCCAACGCCTGGCGTAGGGTTGTACAAAAATTACAAAATAAATAAAAAGTGGATATTGATGAATAATATTTCCAGTACTGAAAATGAAGAAAACCTTCAGGCCGAGACTCCGAGCAACACTGCTACGCGCTGTATAGAGGTAAGTTGTTATACGTAATTCTTGTAGACTTGTTACATAAATAAACAAACTAGTTAGTGATGGGCGAACATAATATTGTATGAATTCTTTTGCACTTTTGTAATTTGTCTTCGTCAGTTATGAATATAAATAAATAAACAATAAAAAATTTAAAACCCGACAGATTAAAAAATGAAAACATGTAATAAAAATATTTAATAAAAATAAATAACAACGCCATTGTAATATAACGTATTTAGCAGTCGGGGCCTATTTCTAAAGAAATATTTAGCTAGTCAGGAATATCTTCGAGCCTGTGAGGATTTCAATGGGTCTCGATTGTTGAATTCGATTTATTACAATAGTGTTCTTATTTATTTTTATGTAACATAATTCAAGACCGTAGACTTGTTTTCTTTTTACCTTTTGAGTTTTTATGCATATAGTCGGATTTATTAAATTTATGACGTGATAACGTCTTATAAATCGATGAACACCGGCAACACGCACAAAAAAGTGTCACATTATGTCACGCTAGGGTCAAGCGAGAGCGCAGTACAAGCGATTGAGAATAATATTATGACGTTATCCGGTAAAATGATCGTCCTAAACCGACTTTACAAGCAACCAGTTTTTTATTATGTTTATTTATTCATTTTCATAATTGACGAAGACTGATAAAAACGTTCAAGATTTTGATCTAGTGTTATGTGTTTCAAATATGTATTCTAAGGGAGTTCTTAGCTATGTTTGAAGAAATTTGGCCCATACCTTTTGAATTATTTTTTATAAAAAAAATCAAGCCATTATCTTTCTTTACAGGAACTAGTTATTGACAACCGTCAAGAGGGAAAGGTGGATGAAGTGGAAGTTGGGCGTAGAGTAGTGGATATTTCTTTTTTTTTAAAGCTCTTCAGGCCATAGGGGACCACGGTCCAATGGATTGTAAGTTAAGTTACCTCAGTATAATAGGTGAAGTAAAAGTTGGTCTGGACTCAAAACTCATCATAAAATGTAGTATGTGTAATATGAAATTTACTGTGTGTTTGGTTGAAAAGAAAGAAGATAGCATGGAAGTGAATCATCAAATTGTGTCTGGTATCATATCATCTGGTGGGAGCTACTCTCAGTTAAAAACATTAAGTGCCGCAGTAGCCCTACCAATCATGTCACCTTCATTATACAATGAAATTAATAATACGGTTTGCGATTGGTGGGAGAAGACAGCAGCACATTCCATGGCAGAAGCTGCCAAGGAAGAAGCGGAGTGCGCAGTGTCTATAGGTAGTGTTGATAAAAATGGTACACCATTAATATCTGTTGCTGTTGACGGTTGTTGGAGCAAGAGATCTTATGGTAAGAATTTTTCCGCCTTATCCGGCGCAGCTGCGATAATTGGCATTAAAACTAATAAAGTATTGTTTTTTGGAGTTAAAAATAAATACTGCGTAGTCTGTGCACGAGCCGCAAAGAACAACAGTCAGCCCCCGGAACACCATTGTTTCAAGAATTATTCAGGATCATCTACCGGGATGGAATCGACCATAATAGTTGAGGGGTTTAAACGTTCCTTTGTTGATCACGGTGTAATTTATAATAAATTTGTAGCAGACGGCGATTCCAGTACTTATAAAAAATATTAGATTCGCGTCTGTACGATAATTTAATAGTAGAGAAAATTGAATGCAAAAATCATCTTTTACGAAACTACTGCAATAGCTTGGAGAAATTGTCGAAAGACACTAAGTATCCTTGCGAGTTGCGGAAATTCCTAAAAGAAAGGTATTTGCGTTTAAGAACGGGTGTAAAATGCGCGATTAAATATTGGGGGGATCAAAATCAGTCACTCGAAGAAAAAATAAAAAATCTTAGTGAAGATATTCTAAATGGTCCACAACACGTATTTGGTAATCACCAACATTGCAAGGAGTATTTTTGTAGACCTGACACTCGTCGAATAGAACCTGTTGGGTTACTTCCAGCAATTGTTGGATGCGGATTAATGGACGCGGTAGAAATTTTAAGTAAAAGACTGTCATATCATTCTAGAAGTTTAATTCATAATTGCACAAGTAATATAGTTGAAAGTTTTAACGGAGTAATTGCCAAATTAGTTGAGGGTAAGCGTGTAAATTATTCTTCCCGTGGTTCTTATGCGGGCCGATGCGCAGCTGCTGCTGTGTCTTTTAATACGGGATCGATTCATAGTAAAACTCATGAAGTCATATTTAAATCTAGTCCTAATCCTTTGATCGCGAAAGTGGAAAATAGTAATCGTAGAAACCGTTTAATTGCTAAACCTAAATTAAGATTGAAAAAAGCCACAG
The DNA here is from genome assembly GCA_963556515.1 of Nudaria mundana. Classification (NCBI taxonomy): domain Eukaryota; kingdom Metazoa; phylum Arthropoda; class Insecta; order Lepidoptera; family Erebidae; genus Nudaria; species Nudaria mundana. Next base: position 20,023,994 of record OY748301.1, read on the forward strand.
CGCTGTATCGAAAGACGCTCACTATGGACCAAACTGCGAAAAACCTGATCTGAGTCCAGAATTATATGAGAAAGCCAAGTCATCTTTTTTAGTTGATTTAAAGTTGTCTTGTGCTGAAAGAGAGGAGCTTGAAAGGTCGACCCATTTGTTAAGAAGTAGTGCTGAGTGGATGAGTACAAGGAGAAAATTACTAACCTCATCATCGTTCGGGGAAGTTTGTAAAAAACGAGAGAGCACAAGTTGTGCTGCTCTTGTTTGTAAAATCGTTTATGGTAGTAATATCTCCAGTTTGCCTGCTGTACGGTACGGTATCGAAAACGAAGAAACTGCAATTAGTTAGAAATTCAAGAGAATATTAGTATACAAGGTTGCGGTTTGTTCGTCGACGATCAATATGAATTTCTTGGTACTACACCAGATGGCATTTATGCAAACGGTTTAATTGAAATTAAGTGCCCACATTCTTTAGCTGGCATGACTCTTAATGAAGCAATGGCCAAACATACCTTTTGGGTTAAGGACAAGGCTTCCATATGTCATAAATAAAAATCATTACTGGTATTTCCAAATTCAGGGACAGCTACATATAACTAAAAGAAACGTTTGCATGCTTGGCATCTGGTTTGGTGCTACTGTACCTATGAAAGTTTATATTATAGAAAAGGACGACAAATTTTGGAAGGAGAAAATGGAGATGAAATTAGTTAGATTTTATTACGATTGCCTCCTTCCAGAATTAGTTGATCCTCGGCAGTCACGAAGCATGCCTATTCGTGACCCGCCCAATGTCATAGAGGCTATGAAAGAGAGGAAAGAAAGAGCTTTACGTGTTTTGAAAGAGAAGAACGCCTAATGATTTTGAAAGAGACTGAGGTAACTTAACTACCCAGCCGGTCGATTCACGTAAACACGCCAGTCCAAAAGTCGTTTTAACTTAGAAACTTAGAAATCGCCTTTTGGCTTTCTGTTTTTAACGCACTTACTTATCTAGTCTTGGATTGTCATAAATCTTCCAATAGCTCAATTTCTATACAATTCCTATACGATTTTGAAGAGTTACCTGGTGTAAACCCAAGGTCCGATCCTAATGAAATTAAAATGTGACCACACGGGATGCACCAGCTTTCAAATAAAAAAAAGAATCATCAAAATCGGTTCAAAAAATACAGCGAATTGAGAATCTTCTTCTTTTTTTAAGTCGGTTAAAAAGTGTGCGAAGTGACATTTTTAAGTCACTACGCTACGGTTTTTATTACGTGAATCGGGCAGCTGGTAACATTTTCATTCTGATAGGTTTTGCAATAGCAATTGATTTTATCATCAAATTAGTAGAAATCAGAATTTGATCAGTAATCATTAAAATGAAAAAAAAAACATTAGAATTTTGAACTCATATTTTGTTATTGTTTACTTTCGTTTAATTAAGTATATGAATAATTTATAAATTTCATGTTTGTTTATAACTAATTTTTGCACAACCCTAGCACGCTTTTTAGATGGCGACTCATATTTTGTTATTGTTTACTTACTTTTAATTACATGAACCATTTTTATACTTGTGTTTCATTTATTGACAATTTTTTGTACAACCCTAGAAGATTTTTTAGATTGCGAGGTGATCGTAAACAAAATGTATTTGAGTTTACGCAATAGGCACATTTCCTTGCGTAGATATAAACACTAGCGAGGAAAGGCTTGATGTTATTTCGACCGTACTTCCTACTGAATTTGCAATTATTTTATTGAATGATAATTTTACGAAATAAGAATAAACTTTGGTAGTAAAATTACAAATAAATACATACTCGTAGTTGGAATTTTAGGTAAGTAGAATACAAAAAGGTCAGTCCGGACCTGCTCTTGATTGTTTATTATAAATAGAATATCATAAAAATTGTGTCTCAAACTACTCTTATTTATTTATCTAGTAATTAGGATCATTTTATAACGAAAACTACTCTTAGAATATTTTACAAATAGGCAGTCGTTTATTTCCAATAATTCAACATTTTTGTTATGCTGTAAATATTCAACTTCAATAACAATAACTCAACGTGGAACGTTTGTCGCAAAACATTTTCAAAATCGCGGTCTCTCTGGGTCATTCACCCGCCCGTCGGGTGATTCGGAAAACAATAGCGCTGCTGTCGCTCAAAATCGACTTCGTCCGAGCGCGATCTGGGCCCTTAAGTTAGATAGGTATATAAGTCTTCTTATTAATCCAAAATGTTGCCCTTAAGTGCTGTGAAAGTATAATATTCCAAATAATGTTCATGTTGTAGGTACACACCACCACACCTGTTATTCCAAAGATATAGGTAGCCAGAGTGTATGTCTAGGTCTACAATTTTGTGGGTCCGACAGCGGTGGTGAGGTAGGCTCAGGACCCCTATTATTCACTCCAGACACCCGAATTTACCATTTGCTAAAATATATAATAAGAAAATGTCATATATTCCCATATACATAGGAAAAGAAAATAGGCTAAGTACATACCAGAAATACTTACCCACTAATCTTGAACAGACCAAGTCGCAGGCAGATAATAATAATAATAATAAGACTGGCAACTCTGAACGTCTCATACATCATTTTCATTCTTAAAATATTTTAATATTTTTATTTATATATTATTACCTAAATTTATACAATTACTTCAGATTTCATAATAATATCAGCAAAAAGTCAATACATAAAGGATTTTATAATATTTTAGAACTTTAGAACAATAATGATATACCACCAGTGCTTATATTAAATTGTGCTAAAAGCTTCGCCACCCCACTCACAATTCTGTTCCAGCGGTCTTTAAGCGAGGGCGTAGTACCTAATATTTGGAAGATGGCGATTGTTATAAACTGGTGTTATAAATAACACCAGTTTATAAGAAAGGCGCGCGCGACTCGGTCGAAAATTACAGACCCATATCCAAACTCTGTCTATTTGCTAAAATGCTGGAGAAAATTGTCCACAAGCAGTTATACACTTCCCTAAGACCCCATATTAGTGAACAACAACATGGGTTCATGAAGGGGCGCTCGTGTACTACCAACTTGTTATTATGTAGTGATTTCCTGTCAGAATCTATGTCAAAGCCTAGTCAGGTAGATACTATTTACACGGATTTCAGCAAGTGTTTTGATCGCCTGGATCATATGTTGCTACTCCGTAAAATTCGTGGTATGGGGATTCGAGGTAATCTTTTCAGGTGGTTCTCATCTTACGTGGAAAACAGATGTCAAACAGTAGTCCTGAATGGGTACTCCTCCCGGGCCAGAAGTGTTCCCTCGGGAATTCCCCAAGGTTCCTTACTTGGGCCTTTGCTCTTTAATATCTTTATTAACGACATATCTTCATGTTTTAAGTACTCTAAGATACTTATGTTTGCTGATGACTTGAAGATAATGTCCCAAATTCAAAATTTACAGGATGCCTATAACTTACAAGCTGACCTTAACCGTTTTCACAATTACTGTCTTGACAATAGGTTGGATCTAAATATACCTAAATGCTATCTATGTACCTTCACGCGTCGACCGAACCCTGTGTATTTCGATTATACGTTGGCTAATATGCCGTTGGCCAGAGTAAGTACTATTAGGGACCTAGGTGTGGTTTTTGACTCCAAGTTGCTGTTCGATGACCACATAGATAATATTATTAAAAAGGCCGGGAAAGCTCTGGGATTCATCCAAAGAGTCTCAGTTGATTTTAAGAATGTCAAAACCATCAAAATACTGTACTGTGCTTTTGTTCGCAGTCATCTCGAATATTGCTCGCAGGTGTGGAATCCTGTGTATAATATTTATATTGATAGAGTGGAAGCAATTCAAAAAAAGTTTATGCGATATATACAGTTCAGATCTGGGACCTTTTTACCTAACTATCTGAGCAGGTGTAGGAGGTTTCACATTCTACCTTTATATGAACGTAGAAGCATAGCCGATTTGACGCTCCTGTTCAAACTGTTGAATCACTCGATCGATTGTTCAGAGCTGCTTAGTAGGATTGGATTATGTGTGTCATCTGTGCGTCTTAGGAGACCGAAGCTACTGTATGTGCCTATAACAACTTGCACTTATAGACAGAACTCATACTTTATCAGAGTGTGTCGAGCGTTCAATTCACTTTTTCATACGCATGATTTGGACTTATTTTGCATGAACATTAATCAGCTTAAGGTTAGATTAAGCATGGCATTTTTTGAAGGCATGTAGTGTACCTAGTTTCAGGGCTTCTTGAGGTAAATATTTACCTGCCTATTGTAATTGTTTTATTATTATTATTTATTACCTACCTAAATTGTACCAATTGCACTGTCTACCATCATGTGATTTCTATATTTACTTAAGTACTACATGTGGAAACTTTTAATTGGCCTTTTTATGTTATCTTTATCTTGTTTTGTATTTTAGCTGTAAGTTTTCCTAAAAGAATAAAATAAATAAATAAAAATAAAATAAATAAACATAGTCTACAAAATATGCAACGAAGATTTGACACATGTCATTCAATGAATTCAAAAATATCAACATCACATTCAATATTATGGCCAAACAATATGAAGTGATTGTGAGATGCAAACAAGAGCCAGAAGCAGAAATGCGCAAATAACACCCCCGGACTCGTCACTAAACTCCGCCTCGCAGGCACCGGACCGCACATCGCTGACACAGGTGCTCGCTGAGGCGTCGAGCTCTTCAAGTGACGAGTATTTCTCTCCGCCGACGTCGCCAACACCTGTACGCCGGCGAGGGAGAGGCCAGCCACCGAGCAGTTTGGGGCCCCGAAGCCTACCAGCTTCGAGTAGGGTCCCCACTACCGGTGGTATTGTGCACCGCATGCGATGGACTTCATTCATCAATGAAAACGTCATGCGGGCATATTATGAGGCTACAGATGGGGAAACCAACCTGACTGCGTACCGTTCAAGGATGCTTCCTTTGTTTCAGGGTCTTGAACCAACAATGACTGTTGCCGTCCAACGACTATCGGATCAAGTGCGGGCTATCCAACGATGTAAGTTGTTGGATCAATCTGTGCTTGATCGACTACACCTGGAAGTATTATCTACTCGTACAGCTCCAGTGTCAACGAGAGCACCGTCACCTGTGACACAGACGGTTGCTACAAGTGTGACGTTAGCAGAGTCCGCACCCGACGCGGGAAATGATACGAGTGATACATCTATCCAGGTAAGCGAGCAATTGAGGAGTACTTTGGAAGATGTGATCTCGCAGTATAGGTTTATACCTAATTCTAGACCGCGGCTACCACGCTTGCCAATGCATAAGCGAAATCTGGCGTTGATGGGAGCCCTAAATGCATTGCTAGAGCCGTACTTACGGACTAGCAGTGATTTGCTTGATACTCACTCGATTCTTTACTGTGGAGCGATTGCCGCTTGTCGTGTTGCACGCGTTAAATTCCCCGAAGTTAACCGTGCACCGCGACCGGATGGTGTTCCCGTATGGCAGGCAAGAATCGAGCGACGTATCGGCACATTTAGGACTCTCATTGCAAAGCTTATCTCTTTCAGCCGGGGAAATAGTCGTCCCCGGGTCATGCGTTTCGTGACTCAGGCATTTGCTGGGACCGGCATTCGTCCCCAGCAATACTTAGCCAATGTCACGGAACGTATTGACTTTCTGAAACAGAAAGTGTATGCATGGGCAAGCCTTATCCGTCGTTATAGAGAGCGTGTAAATAGATACTGGCAGAATCGCATCTTCCAAAGTGACCAAAGGAAGGTGTACCGAAAGTGGGAGGGAACTGGACAACGTTTGAGCGACGGACAACTGCCAAATGCTCACACCATGAATCAATTCTGGCGTGACATATGGTCGGTGCCCGTCGAACATTCGGAGGGCGACTGGATCCGTGTCGTCGAGCGTGAATGCAGTATCATCGAACCCATGGAGTCTATTAACATAGACTCCGAAGACGTTAGTTGTGCAATTCGTACGGCCCCGAACTGGAAAAGTCCTGGGCCGGATGGATTGCACAACTTTTGGATAAAGTGGGTTCAGAGCTCGAATGAACGCTTGGCAACACAGTATCAAGAAGCCCTTGAGTCTGGTTCCTTACCCGCTTTCATGACCACTGGCATCACCTTCCTGCTCCATAAATCAGGTAGTACCACGGAACCTAAAAACTATAGACCCATCACCTGCTTACCTACCATCTACAAGCTCCTTACATCTATTCTGAGAAGTAAAATAAACTCGCACATAGTATCTAATAATATCTTAGATAACGCTCAGAATGGATGTAGGGCTGGGTCTCGTGGTACTAAGGAGCTACTCCTCATTGATATGGCCATTAGCCAACAAGTCAAGCGGAGTAAGGGCGCCCTCTCTACTGCCTGGATTGACTACAAGAAGGCCTATGATTCGGTGCCACATTCATGGCTGAGGAGGATTTTAGAGTTGTATAAAATTAATCCGACTCTTAAATCCTTCTTAGTCTTGTGTATGGGGCAGTGGACCACAGTACTTCAACCAGGTAATGGTGGACACACAATGGTGCCTCTGACCCGCAAGGCTTGATAAGGATAGAGCGTGGTATATTCCAGGGCGACAGTTTGAGTCCATTGTGGTTTTGTTTAGCACTGAATCCACTTAGCACATTGCTGAAAGATTCAGGGCTAGGCTATCGGTTTCGTAGAGGAGGTGAGGTTATTTCTCACCTGATGTACATGGATGACCTCAAACTGTTCACACTGAAGCACCAAGATTTAGTGACATTATCAAAAACTACGGAAGTTTTTAGTAATGCCATTAAGATGGAGTTCGGTGTTGATAAGTGTGCGGTTATGCATGTACAACGGGGGAAGGTTGTAAATTCACCGAATTTACAACTTTCTGAGATAATAACTCTCAGATCTCTCTCCGAGACCGAAACATACAAATACCTAGGTATGTCAGAGTCATTGGGTATAGCGGTGGATGATATTAAGAAATCGGTGAAAGACCGTTTTTTTGGCCGCCTGACAAAAGTTCTTAACAGTTCTTTGTCCGGTGGTAACAAAATGCGGGCTTTCAACGGTTGGGTTATACCTTTATTGTTATACTCCTTTGGCATACTTAGGTGGACTCAAACGGAACTAGACGCCCTGGATAGGCGAGTCCGTCAACAACTGACATTGCATCGAATGTTACACCCACGATCTTCTGTCATGAGACTGTACATTCCGCGGAAGTGGGGGGTCGAGGCTTTTTGAATGCCAAAAACCTCCACAACCGTGAAGTGTGATTACTTTCTACAGAATGGGTGTGACATTCATTGCGATGTCGTGATGGTTGACAAGGGCCTGACACCTCTTTCCTTGGCTAACGAGAACTGGCGTAAACCAAAGGTGCTAGGTACTGAAGACCGTAGGGACGTACGGAAGAGTAAGGAGCTACATGGGCGGTTCTACCGGGTCTTAACAGGACCCGACGTAGACCTGCTCGCTTCGGTGAACTGGCTGCGTTTTGGGGACCTCTTTGGGGAAACTGAAGGTTTTGCCTGTGCAATTGCAGATGAGGTTATCAAGACGAACAACCATCGGAAATACATCATGAAGGACGGTACGGTCGACATTTGTCGAGCATGCCACCGTCCTGGTGAATCACTTCGCCATATTATTTCCGGATGTTCGTATCTTGCTAACACCGAGTACTTGCATAGGCACAATCAAGTAGCCAGGATCATCCACCAGCAACTTGCTCTTCAATATGGCCTTATTGAGTTTGAAGTACCGTACTATAAGTACACACCAGTGCCAGTTCTTGAGAATGGTCGTGCATTGCTCTACTGGGACCGATCAATCATCACGGACAGGACTATTGTTGCCAATAGGCCCGATATCGTGTTGGTTGATCGGACCCAGCGTCGGGCAGTGCTCGTCGATATCGCCGTCCCGCATGACGAAAATCTCGTGAAGGCAGAGAAGGACAAACTTAGTAAATACCTTGATCTGTCCTTCGAGATAACCGCCATGTGGGACGTAGACTCGACGATCATTGTCCCGGTGGTCGTTTCAGCAAACGTATTAATAGCGAAGAGTCTCGATCAACATCTCAAGAGACTCTCGTTAGATTGTTGGATCAAGAGTCAGATTCAGAAGGCTGTTATCCTCGACACGTGCCGTATTGTTAGGAGGTTTCTCAGTCTCTAGCCTCCACCGCCGGTAGTTTGGGTCCTATTCCGCTATTGGTGGGTCACTATTTTTTATATTTTTAAATGTATTTGTGTTTTTTATAAATCTATTTAAAAATGTATTAAATAAGAATATAAGCGAATAAACGAAATAATAATAATAATATCTTTATTGCCAGAATGTAGTAGTACAGCGTAGATGGTAATAATACAGCGTAGATGGTAATAATACAGCGTAGATGGTAATATAGGTTGTAGTTAGTTCAATACATTCTACCATAACTATGGTGTGCAAAATTGAGTCAAGTGCAATTTATGTAACAGATAAATAATAATAATAGTTAAAAATGTCAATCGATCAAAATAATACAATCATAGCAATGTAATGTTAATTTAGGTATAAACAATTATGTAATAATGTCAATTTAAGTATAAATATGAATGTCACAATAGCTGAATGTCGGTAAATAATCAATAAATACAATGTCAATTTTAATTACAGATAAATTAGTGAACATTACATTTGTATTGACATTTCATGCGTCATTTTATTAACTTGAAACATCATACTCGCAATAATTGCTCATCATAACTCATTCAAATTATAGAAACAGTGTTCTAAAAGCCATTTTGATAAATTGGTCTTAAACAATCTGTTTGGTAAATCTTTAAATCTATTTGGCAATTTATTGTAAACTTTAATTGAGTTAATAAATGAATTTTTCTTAAATAGTTCTAATTTACATGGAGGTTGATATATCTTATGCATATTTCTCGGTCTGACATTTCGTTTTATTACCTCTGATTGAAGGTCAAAGTACTCAGGATGCTCTTTAACAAATAAACAAACTTCCCTTATGTACATGCAAGCCAGTGGAAGAATACGAAACCGTTTAAATATGGGTTTACAGCTATCCATAAACCATGCCCCACAAATTGCTCTCACACACCTTTTTTGGGCTCTAAAAATAGTTTCAAATTCGACTGAATTCCCCCAAAGCAAAAGGCCATAGGACAGCACAGATGATACATATCCGTGGTAGGCGCTAAGTGCTGCTTCAGTGGAAACCGTAGTTCGAAGTCTTTTTATGGCGTACACAAATTTGTGAAGTTTATCACACACATTCTCCACGTGAGCTTTCCAATTACAATGTCTATCCACCGTTATTCCTAGAAATTTAGTAGAGCTAACCTCTTCCAGTTTTTGATGATTATGGTATACATGTAGATCTATTTCCTTACGTTTATGGGTTTGAAATTGGATAAGTTTTGTCTTATTTACGTTAATATTAAGATTATTTGTATCGAGCCAATTAATAATTTTATTTAAAGCGCAGTTGATCTCATGCTCGTAGGTAATTTTATTCTTGCATTTGACGACGAGTGTTGTATCGTCCGCAAACAGTATAGTTTTGTGGTCAGTAACGTTGAGGAGGTCATTGATGTACAACAAGAACAGAAAAGGGCCCAGTACACTACCTTGAGGAACGCCGAACATGTTTTTCTGATAGTTGGACCTGTAATTCAATTTCAGTTTTTTACTTTGATCGATTTTTGTTATTTCCACGCAATGATTTTAAATACAATGGATTTCGGATCATCGCTCAAAAGTGTCCGAACTAAAAGAGAAACAAAACGCTAAAAGATAAACAATCGCGCGCCAGTCTTGATTTTGACAACTGAACGACAACACGTTGCACAATGCCGTACTGTATTGTAAAAACGTGTAAAAACTACGAAAAAAAAGCAAATTGAAGACGGTGTATCATATTTTCAGTAAATAAGCTTTTGTTTTATTATTTGCAATTTATTATTTCACTTAAAATACAGTATTTCGTCGATAATAAATTAAAAGACAAAAGTAAATATTGCAATCCAGTCCAATACCGAAGTACCTATCTGTCTCTTTCGAACTCATCCCAAGCTCAGTAAAAAGAAAGAGATCATTTCATTTTCACTGAATAATGTACTAACAAAATGACCATTCAGATTTATTCGGATTACCGATAGCGATAAAACTATTTGGAACAAAGATTATAGTGGAGACGCCTTGGCTCTTTATGATTTTTTTTCGTTATATGAACCAACATCTATTTCAGTTTTCCTCGGGATCCAGTACACTGTGCACAATGGAAAAATATTATTGCCCTAGCACGGCGAGAAGAATATTTTGATCCAAAAAATAACAATCTTGTTTGTTCGGCTCATTTTATGGACATAACAAAAAGAGGTCCGATCTTTATGAAACTTGTACAAGAATCCCTTGATTGAATGGAGGAGATAAGCCCAAAAATGTTTTTAATTTTCACAGGGTATCATTGTTTTGTCATAAATATAATTACACATGTCATTTTATTTCGTGTATGTACTGTTATTTTCTTTTTATTTGGATTCTCGGTAATGTATTCCCACGGGAATCGGGGCCGAGATAACTATATCTCGCGGGCGGAGTCACGGTGATCAGCTAGTAGCCAATAATTTCGTATCCCAAAAATTAACCATAAGATAAAAATAAATTAATGATGCGCAGTTTTAGCAACTAATTCAGTCACTTGAAACACGGCTATCTTGTAGTAGACGTAGCGACATAGCGTTATGAAAATAGTAATGAAAGCGGAAGAACTTTGACACCCGCAAGAAGTTTGGCATTTATAATATTATAATTAGTTAAATTCATTAATTCCCTTTTTGTTATTCATACACTACAGTTACTTATTATGAACCTGACTCGAAAAAAAAAATCTTTGGCAGTCGTTAATTAGTTTTTCAGCTTATTTCGTCTAACATAAACTAAAAATCTTATAAATTACAATTTATAAGATTATGGAATTTATTGTAGTCTTACATTAATTATTACGCCTACGTAGGTACATATCATGGAATCCTTAAAAGACTTTAACAAAATAAACCTACTCCATTGTTTCTATGTTCACGTAGTTCAAGTATAAGCTGCATAAGGTGAATTAGTCAGGCGGACAGAGAGAAGCTACGTAATGCGATAAATTAGTGCAAACAAAAGTGAACACTATTCCGTTGAATCAAGGTTTAAATTTTAATATGAAATTTGTTTATATCTATGTATGCCTATGTATAATGTATAGGTCGACTCGGGACATTATTTTCTTGCGATTTGTTCTAGATCCTATGTCCGTTGTATTATAAGGTCTTTGTTTCCACGCATTGACTTCTATCAGAAAGGTAACTTTTGATCCAGTCGTTAGCTTTACCTCGAATTCCATACTTAGTCAACTTGTGTAGTAGAATTTCGTGATGAACAAAATCAAAGGCTTTGCTCATATCAAGGAAAATAGCAGTCACTGGCATGTTAGCATTAATTGCTTCAGTAACCTCATTAATAAGCTCAAAGCAAGCCAACGATGTTGTACTGTTCTTCCTAAAGCCGAATTGTTCCCTTTTTAGAATTCCCATGTCAGAGACATACGAATAAAGTCTGTTTAGCATGACTTTCTCAAATATTTTTGACAATACTGGAATTAAGAGTTATAGGACGATAATTACCCAATTCCTTTTCGTCCCTTTTTTATACAAAGGTCTTACGATTGACTGTTTTAGAGTACTTGGGAACATGCCCTCTTCGAGAGAAATATTTATAACTGCACTCAAGGGTGCGCTAATATACTTTGCACAGGCTTTAAGTATCTTTGTACTAATACCATCAACACCCACTGATGATGTGTTATTAAGACTATTAATGATTTTAAATATTTCCATAGCATGTGTTGGCTTTAGAAAAATTGTATTGGAGTTGTCAAATTTAATATTCTTATCTATGTCATGAATCTTAAAATTAAATTTATTAGAATGCGTCAAGTTTATATAGTAATTATTAAACAATTCGCTCATTTTTATTGGATCATTATGTATAACATTTTCACTTATGATTGTATTTATTTCTGTTGTAGTAGAATTCTGTCCTACGTTTTCATTTATGATATCCCATACCGCCTTACATTTATTTTTCTTCTTATCTATGAACTTTTTACTCTGTATTTGTTGTGACTTGTGAATGCATGTTTTTAATATTGTACTATATCTTTTGTATTTCTTTTTATTTTGTTTTTTATTTGATTGAGAATGTTTATATTTTAAATAGAGAAACCTCTTTTTTACACTGGATTTCTTAATTCCTTGCGATATCCACGAATCTGATTTTAGTTTGTCACGCCTTTTTATTTTAATTATTGAAACTGTAAGTTATAAAATAGAGACAATAAATCGTGAAACTCTTTAAACGAATCATTCAGATTCGGTTTATCACATATAGCTGTAAGGTTAAGAGAGGAAATATTCTTACAGAATTTAACTATGTTATCTTGACTATACTCTTACCTGCTCATACCAGTATTCTAATTTCCTATTGGTACATGACTTTACAGTAAAAGTTAAGGTGTGACCTGTCTCATGATCTGATAGCGCGAGATAATGGACCTTGCCGTGGATATTATTCTTGATGTTACTAGCAAATTGGTCAATGCAGGTTAATTGCCGTGTCGGAGACTTTATATGCATACCCATGTTAAAGTTTTTGAGGAGATCAATAAGATGTAAACAGTTTTTTGAAGGAATAATGACATCAAGATTCCAATCTCCGCATATGATAACTTTTTTATATGTTATTCTCAATAGTAACTTTTCTAGATTTTCGAGAAACACATGCGGGTTACTGTTTGGGGTCCTATAAATACAAATTATTACAAGTTTTTGTGAAACCAATTCTACACCTGTACACTCAAAGTGAGTGTCACAAGCCAGATCAATAATGTTTGATAGCGGTTTATATTCTATACATTTTTCCACCATAATACATACGCCTCCTCTATTATATCGACGACTATATGATGAAGCCAACGTATATCCCGGTAGTTTAAATAGATGTTCAGTGCCCTTCTCTATAAATGAAATAAAATAAAATAATAAAATAAAATAAAATAACGTTTATTATCTTTGAAATTTTCAGAAAATTATTTAGATTCGTCAGAAGTTGGTGTGACTCTACCGAGGGTTCCAAAATGCAACGAGACTGAGAAGAGCCCTCAAGAAACTCAGCTCGGCTTTTTTCAAAATATTTCATCTTAAATCTAATACAGAGTTATTTAGAAAGGAGCAATTCGTTACGTTGTTACAACCAGGCCGCCTTGTCATCTAAGAAATCATTAATACTATAATAAGCTTTATGGCACAATTTACTTTTTATTAGTTTTTTAAATTTATTGACAGATAAATTTGCTATTTCGGTTGGCAATGTATTGTACATTCGAATAAAGTTCCCCGCAAAAGAATTACTCACTTTATGAAGCCTAAATTTAGGAACAGCCAGTTTATCCTTATTTCTTAAGTTTAGATTATGATTATCACTATTTTTCACAAATTTACTTTTGTTCTTGTGGGTGTACAATAAAATTTCATAAATATACTGTGAATACACTGTAAGGATGTTAATATGCTTAAACTTATCTCTTAATGACTCCCGAGACCCCATTCCATAGATAGTCCGGATAGCCCTCTTCTGCAACACAAAGATGCATTCAATATCGGCAGCGTTACCCCACAGTAGTATGCCATATGTCATGATACTGTGGAAGTAGCTGAAGTAGACAAGACGCGCCGTTTTAATGTCTGTAAGTTGTCTGATCTTTTTTTGATTTGATTTGATTCAGTCAAACAAATAATATTGATTTTTTTGTAGTTACGAGATAATTCTTTTAATGCTAGTACCATTTTTTCTGTTTTGTTAATGGCGCCTGCAATGTTTTGATGGAATAAGGTTAATTCAGTTGTTGGCGGGGGAACGAAAAAATGTGTTATCTGCGTCAGTTACCGTTTGTGTAGGTGTAGAACTATTATTCAACGATGTATGATATTTTGATTGTAACGGAAGAAGCGGTTCGGTATTGTGTGACGAAGAATCTGACTTGGAGCAGAACAAATCGTAATCTATCATTATGTTATTAAATATTGCGTAGTAAATACTCTTCCACCCATGCTTATTAACTATACCAGTGTTGTATGAGAACATTTCATGTTGTAGAAACTGGTTCGTGTCAAAATTATATGCATGTTTATACTTATTTATATCCCAGTACAGAAAATTATTGAATAATTCGACCTTGTAGTTATAAATCAATGCACCCATTATATATGTAGGGGTACAGATCACTATATTTGTGTTAGTATACATTTTTAGCCACCCCCTAAGGTTTTCAAGTGTGTTAATACAATCACTCGACTGAAGATCATTTTTCCCAATAAATATTAAACAATAGTCCAACATATTGAAATCACATAGCTTCGTCTTAATTATGCTTGGGAAGTCTCCTGTAAGTAGATTAGGTACCACGTAATGGCAGTAGTTAAAGTGGCTCGAGTAAATCTCATCAATTAACGGCAGAGTTCCCCTGGTACAGCCGCTACTTAGTACACATAGTTTGTTCTTCTGTTTTAGTACAGTAGCGCCTGTCGTAATGGTGTTAGTTATCCTCTGTGGGTCAGCAAAAAACGTCGAACTCGTTGGGTGGTTTGGGTCAATATTGCAAGTCTGAGTTTGCTTGTGGTTTATATTAACTTGAACTTTGTTGTTACTCATACACACAGATTGTCCACCACTAGTTGCAGATCTCCTACGTATTGATTTAGGTGTTACAGTTGTGCCTTTTTGGTTAGGTGTTAGGCAAATGGTTTTATAATTCTCGGCGGTCCTATATGACTTTTCTAAATCAGATTTTAATTTCGAATTTTCGGTATGTAAGTCCTCAATTTCTTGATGAGCGCTCATTAGCTGGGAAGTCAGCAGTTCAATTTGTTGATTTAATGCGTAAATGGCTTCATCTTCATCATTGAGGCTGTTTGGTAAACTTAATATTGTGCTGTCAAATAATGTGTCTTCATTATCTGTTCTCCCAAGCGACAAATTTGATAAGGAACCCATTTTATGTCGCTTTCTTTGTGTTATGTTATCATCCATTATCTATTTCTCTATTCCAATAACTTTCTTTTACTATTTATATTACTATAATAGTCGATTATTAATGCTTAGTTCGAATATTAAAATGAACTGGCGAAATAATGCTCGTGGGATTAGAACCACTGTCAACTCAAACATTGGTCATTTCGAGCAGCCGTCTTATCCACTTGGCCAAATTACTGTTGATACATCATGTTGAAATTGTCGATCCTATTGTACAAATGCGCGTTCTAGTTTTAGATTTCTAGTTATAGTTGTCCAGTTGAAGAAGTAGTTTAATTTTTAGTTTAGTAAGATATACCCTGTTTTTTCACTTTTGTACTGTAACTTTGATACACTGATACCGATTTTAACAACCACTTGTTATATTGTAACACTGTTTATTTAATCGTCGATGCTTGTAACTGTTCGTATTGGCATATTTTTTTTTTATTTTGACACTGTTTTATTATTGTACTTTTGTTTATAATTTGGAGAAAGATATTTTACGCACTGGTCCATACTGGTCTACACTGTTATTTTGGGGTTCACTGTATTTAACTTGTAGAAAATTAAATTAACATCAGCACATTATATGTTTAGAAGATATTTTTCTTTATCAGATGCTCGAATATTATAATATCTGGTGATGCCGTGAGGAAAAGTCAATCGGAATGAGAGTGGATAAGTACCTGTGTGTTTTTGTTCAATATGCGCAGCGAGTTGCATCGGTTCACCCTTGTTTGGTATAACAACGTTTGGTCGAAAATCACTTCGACTAATTTCAGTTACAATAAAGTCATTTCACATAATTATTCATTTGACCGAATATTTAATTGGTAGAATTTTATTTAGCATAATTATTTATTTGGATTCATTATTGTCATTTTACCGAATTTTCATTTGCACAAATTTTATTTAAACTAATGCTTCATTAGACTAATAATGATTTAGTCGAGAGATCATATCGAATATACGGTTTAGTAATAATTAGTTTCCTTTCATTGTTAGAGTTAGATATTAGATATAAGATAAATTTACAACTCAATTTAACTAGCCAATATAATAATAAATTCCATGTAATTGACTTTAATTCTGTTTTTAAGAGAACTATATAAATACAATTTGTCAACTTCTGACAGTAAGTTTAACGATAACAAACATATTGTTTATGTAAACAAAGGTAGGTATTTTCTACCCGAAGCATTATAAGAGACAAATAGCGAGTTTGCTATTCAATTATTTTTACACTTCAGCCAAGAACTTGGCTGACAAAACTGCTTCTATTGAGCAATATAGATTTAGTGTTAAGACTTTGGAATCTATTCCAAGTAATTTAAATTAAGTTCTACGACAACAGAGGCAATATTACCCTTTAGCAGACATAGTCAATTAATTGAATTAAATTTAGTTACAAATATTAATTATGTTAAAAAATGCCCTCCAAATCAAACCAAATCAAAAAATGTAAATTATATCAACATAGGGCATCAAAATATTGGTTGTTTAACACATGGCAAAGAGTTAGAGTTGGAACTGTTAATGAATTCAGATAATATTGATATTTTTTGTATTACAGAACATATGCGTAAGTCGAATTAGCTCATGTTCAATTTCAGTCATCACCGGGTTGGTAGTGCATTCTGCAGGGTGACCACAGTACGGGCGGATCTTTGATTTCATTAAATAAAAAACTTAAATTTAAAGAACGGAAAGATATTGTGTCTCTTTCTCTAGAGTGTAAAGTCGAACTGTCTTGCGTGGAAATGGAGCAATTCGTAGTAGTATGCGTGTATAAACCTGGAACCTCGCCCTTTTGCGAATTTGAGGAACTTATTGACAAAGTTCTATGTAAACTTCGAAAAACTAATAAGTACCTAATAGTTTGTGGTGATTTTAATGTCGATTTACTTGTTAATACGCCTATGAGTTATAATATTTTAAATTTATTTAAATCACACAATCTTACAAACTTATTTTTGGAGCCTACTAGATATTGTGCTACAATAGCCACTTGCCTGGATAATATATACAGCTATATGTTGCCAGAAAGTAAAAGTATTATAAAAAAGCTAGATTCAGACCATTGTGGGCAAATAGCATCTTTTAAAATCACTAAAGAAAAAGTTATAAAACGTAAAATATTATGTAGACCAATAACTGGTGACCGCTTGGAACGTATGAGGGTTGGACTTTGCAATAAAATTCCATTCTTAGACACTGGCTTAGATCCAAATGTAATGTATAAATTATTTTTTTGATTCTTTTTACAACGAGTTCAACTCCATATTCAAGTCTAAGGAGGTCATGATTAGTGATAGTCCTACTTTCAGTGAATGGGCCACTGAGGGTATACACAAAAGTAGACAAAAACTTTATGAACTATACTCAGAAAGACAGCTTAATAGATCAGTTGAATTTCTAGATTATGTTAAAACTTATTCAAAAAGTTTAAAGCAGATTGTTTAGCAGCTAAATCAAAATATATATAAACTGACTGATTATGTATAAACTGACGCCGGCACCCCGCGCAACCCGCCGGCACAGCCCGGTGGCCAAGCCGGCGGCTTCTTTGTGCGGCCCGCCGGCGGCTGTTTAAGCCGCCGGGTTAGCGGCGGCATGGCCGGTGGCACTGCCGCCGGCACTGTGTGTAGCAGCCTTTAGAGTCAAAATATGTGTCTACCGCTGCTTTGACCTCGTCATTTGTCAAAAATATTTGACCTCAAGTGCTTTATTAGGTTAGGGAACAGAAAAAAGTCTGACGGTGCCACATCAGGTGAATAAGGTGGATGCGGTAACAGTTCAAAGCCACAGTTGTGAATTTCTGCCATTGATTGGACAGACGTGTGAACACGAGCGTTATCTTGATGAAACAGGACTTTTCTACTGATCATTCCTGGACGTTTTTCTTTTATTTCCTCTCGTAAACGACGTAGTAAGGTGCAGTAATAATCAGAGTTTATAGTCCCTTTCAAGATAATCACACCCTTCGAGTCCCAGAATACTGAAGCCGAATCGACTTAGCCTTTTTAGGGGGTGGCGAACCAGGTCTTTTCCACTGTTTTGATTGTTGTTTCGTTTCCGGTGTACAGTAATGAACCCATGTTTCGTCCATAGTAACAAAACGATTCAAAAAATCACATTCATCAGCTTCAAATAACTCCAAATAGTCGCGTGCACTAGTCAACCGCATCCTTTTTTGCTCAACTGAAAGCAGTCGCGGAACCCACCACGCAGACACCTTGTGGAAACCCAACACGTTGATTATTATGTTATGAGTACGTTCATAAGAGATGCCTATAATCTCGGCTATCTCTAATTTTCAATCTGCGGTCTCCCATAATTAAGTCGAGTATTTTTTTAACATTTTCGTCAGTAGTGGACGTCGAAGGCCTTCCAGAGCGGCGTTCGTCTTTCACACTCTCTCTACCACGCTTGAATTCTGCTATCCATTTTTTGACGGATGAATATGAAAGAGCGCAGTCCCCTAATGTACTGACCATATCATCATGGATGGCTTTTGATGACAGCCCCTTCTTATGGAGGTACTTAATGACGGCACGCTGCTCGATTTGCTCCATTTGCGGAAATGATGTCAGATTGCTTTGTTAATAAATTTATAAAATTAAAACGAATTATCGCACATGTATCAAACTTCACACAATTAACAGGTCTGAACTGAACTAAATAATGTGTGTAGATTTGATTTTTAGAACTAAATGGATCAGTGTTAGGCCGACTACTTTTCAATCCACCCTCGTAAGTTGTAGGTATAATGCGAATACATTCTTGAATTTGAAATGTATCGGTCGATTTTATTATCTGTATGCGACTAATGCGATGTGTATTTGATGGATTGGTGTTTTAACCAAAAGGCCAGGTTAAGTGTACCCATAACTGGAGAGCGTGCATGAAGATAGTTATGAAAGTGGAAGAAGCGAAAGAAGTATTGATACGGCCCCTGCTTGGAAGTTAAATTAAACCCTCTATTCCACAAAGTTCAACTGGAAGTTCAACCAGTTGAACTAATGGAAAAAAAAATCCACTTATTTCAACTTTGTAATTTATTTTGAAAGTTGAAATTTCGGGACTAAATTGATCCAATTAGTTCAACTTTATAATAAAAATAACAGGTATAACCGTGTAATGCATAAACAATAATACTAGCTCTAGGAATAATATTCTTAAGTGATTATTCAAATATATATTACCTACATTAAAAGAAAACAAATTTAATTCTTTATTTACCTATTTTAAAAAAGTAACAGCAATCTTAAGAAATGAAACTCTATTTTTTTATTATTATCTTATGACTTTATATTATGGTCAGTCTCTCTAATCTTGAAGGCTCTTATGTTGTTATGTATTCCTGATACATTTGATTTCAATGTCATCAAATATTAAGCACGATCAAAGGTGAACGGTTTCTAAACAAAACTTCTTCGAACACATTTTGAATAAACCAAACTGAGGGAAAAGAGTTGGCGAGTACTCTTTTGTAGTTCTGTACTCCTAGTACTTTTGTTGTTTGCACGCCTCGCATATTCTCGTCAATCCACACTGTTTCCACCGGGGTGCGAGATCGGGAACCTCCACGCGTGCCCTGCGGCTTCTTTGTCCCTATGGGTTTTTCCTATGGGGAACGGAAGCTGGGAGGCCGGTGCACTCTGGGCAACAGAGTAGATGACAACACCCCTGCCACGGCAGAGGAGTTGTTAATGCTCCGGCCAATATCCGGCAGCTGACCCCATTGCACGAGGGGGTTGTAGAATGGCGGACCTACAAGGCCCGCGACTCGCTCACTAGCTCCGAGCGAGTGAAGCGAGTGGCCAAGTCTCCTGGCCTCTGCCCTCTTCCATCTTTGCTTTCAAAGATGAGTTAGAGGGCAGCTTGCTTATAGGGGGATTCCTCAAGGCGCAGGTGCACCTCCTGCGTGCCCGGGAAACCAGGTGTTTCCGGTGCATGATGGTGGGGCACGTAGGAGTGCAGTGTGCAGTGGAAGACACCGTGGGTGATCGGTGCTTCCGCTGCAGCCGGCCCGGACACAAGTCCAACGCCTGTTACGCACCGCCTTGGTGCTACAGATGCGAGGCGGAGGGCAAGACGGCGGACCATCGTGTCGGCAGCCGTTCTTGCGCCGCTACGAGGCCAAAACCTCGTCCGTTCGCTGAATGCGCTACCGCGCGCCCTGATTGGGGGCGGGATGCTGATATGGACGTCCATTAATGGACACCCATATCCGCATCCTGCAGACGAGTTTGAGCATCGCGCAGTGGTCCATAGATCTGGTCGTGGTCGCCGAGCCGTACTATGCCCACCCGGGCAGCCTGGTGGTGCAAGACGGCTTGGCCTGCATCTTTGGGGGGTCCGCCGCACGCACCTCGCACCTTGCAAATTATTGCAAACGGTCGAGGCTGCGTTGTTGCGGAATATGAAGGGGTGGCAGTCGTGGCCGCATACATCTCGCCAAACATCATTAACGACGCTCAGTATGAGCTATGGCTCACTGAGCTCGACGTCGCGCGTCTTCACTGCGTGTCTCCTCGCCCTGTCCTTCTCCTGGGAGACTTTAACGCCTGGTCTACGACGTGGGGCTTCCGGGTAACCAATGGCAGGGGGAGATTACTTGAGGACTGGGCCACTACACGTGGAATTCACTCGTCTCGCCACTCTGGTGGAAAATCGCCTTCATGCGCTCACCAGAGCCGCTTGGGTCCCTTAACTCAGATACACAAACAACAAAAGTACTAGGAGTACAGAACTACAAAAGAGTACTCGCCAACTCTTTTCACTCAGTTTGGTTTATTCAAAATGTGTTCGAAGAAGTTTTGTTTAGAAACCGTTCACCTTTGATCGTGCTTAATATTTGATGACATTGAAATCAAATGTACCAGGAATACATAACAATATAAGAGCCTTCAAGATTAGAGAGACTGACCATAATATAAAGTCATAAGATAATAATAAAAAAATAGAATAGGTTTTTTTTTAATGTAGGTAATATATATTTGAATAATCACTTAAGAAAATTATTCCTAGAGCTAGTATTATTGTTTATCCATTACACGGTTATACCTGTTATTTTTATTATAAAGTTGAACTAATTGGATCAATTTAGTCCCGAAATTTCCACTTTCAAAATAAATTACAAAGTTGAAATAAGTGGATTTTTTTTTCCAATTAGTTCAACTGGTTGAACTTCCAGTTGAACGTTGTGGAATAGAGGAAATTAAACAACGTAAAACAATTAACGTTTCTTCATTCGCAGGAACCTAGGTAGGTTTATACAATGCAAATTATCTATGCGTGTGTCGAAAGTATAAGATCACAGTACTGTTTGCCAAGTTAAGTGCACCGGGCACTTCCGCCCGGTGCACTTAACTTAGGGTTCACAGGTGACGGCGGTCGACCGGCAAGATCCGTTGGTGTCCTCCAATTAATGGTATTCGCTGACGAGTCGCCCCGGGTCGATGGCCACAGGAGCGCCGGCGCATCGTCTGGTCGCTCAGCAACTGGTGTAGTTTTCTCCAAAATATGGCTTATACTAAGCCTCAAGGTAGTTCTGGAAAGGACACAAGCAACGGATTAGATCCCGGCCTGGCACCGCTTGCCGTAGGCCCCACATGTAAATCTCCCTACAGGTTCCCTAATTGTCGGATGCACTGCACAATTATTAACATGAGGGTACATGACAAGGTTACACATTACACAGGATTATACAAACATGGGAACAGGGAAACAGGGAAACACAGACAGGTAGTTGGCTCGTCCCTATATATCGGTCTCCGACCGGCGGCAGAAAGTCTCAAAGAAAGAAATCCAAAATAATTCAATAATAAAATTCATACATAGGCCCAACTCAAATGTGGGTACAATCCGAATGATTATTTTTCTACCTATCGGAGACGAAGTTCCTTTCTGAGTCTGCGTTAGGTGTATTTCCCATTAACAATTAAAATCTTACAATGGTTCACTAATTTAGGGAACCCTAAAATGACAGTCCTTCTATGGCCGTCTCGTTAACAAGAATATTATGAATAGTGAATACTCCAGATAGGTGGAATATGTTCTAGGTATTTTAATTTACGTTAATCGCAATATGATTTTAGAAAAATAGCGGTCTCCCGTCTAAGGCCGCGACCCAAGCGGTACGGTTTCATTTTGGTTAAATTGTTTCTCGGCCGATTTCGGATTTTCTTGCACTCATCAATAGCTTACAGAATTACCCAGGTTATTACGATGCCAGAATTTTGAATTTAAACTCGCTTCGCTCAAATATATGCTGCAGCGTAACGGTACGTTACGCGACTGCGGCGACCTAGTATATCGACGTTATAACAGCTTATTCCATTAAAAGGACTTACCCCGGTATTCAGGAACAATTACACTGACTTTCAGGATACTTTTTAAATCAATAATTAAAATTAAATGCAACTTCTTGCTGGGTATAATAACAGATACTATGTAGGTCACACTATAAGTTTTGCGCAACTTAAAAAAACAACATGTTAAAACCAAAATATTATGTTTATTGCTTTTCAAAATACTCTCCTTTACATTTTAAACATTTTTTCATGCGATCGAACTATTTTTTAAAACAGGAGGACCACAGATCTGAAGACATGTTTTCTACGTGCTGATTGAACGCTATCACTGCCTCTTCGGAGTTGGTAAAAGTGAAACCTCTCATCAAATCTTTGATTTTGGGGAAAATATAGAAATCATAGAGTGCTAGGTCGGGGTTATGCGCAGGATGGGTGACGAGTTGTACTTTTTCGGAAGCTAAAAATGACTTCGTTTTGTTGGCCGTGTGTGAAGAAGCGTTGTCATGATTTGGGAGAACGCGGCTTTTGGGTCGTCTTTCGCGAACTTTTTCTAACACCCTGGGTAAACAAATGGTAGAATACCACTCGGCATTAACACTCTTTTGATCTTCAAGTGGAACTGTACAGATGGGACCCGTGGCTGAGAAAAAAAACGCGTTACCAACGTTTCTCGCCTGCCTCACTTTTGTTGGCTTGTTCTCATTTTCAAACACCCATTCACAAGATTGCTGTTTTTTTTTCGAGTTCAAAACAATAAATCCACGTTATGTCTCCTGTGACAATGTCATAAACAGCATTATAATGTCCGTGGTCGTACTTCAGTAGCATCTGTGAGCACCAGTCTACGCGAGCCCGCTTCTGCTCCGTTGTCAGTTCATGAGGGATCCAACGACAACAAAGTTTCCGAACTTTCAATTCTTCGTGTAAAATGTTCTGGATTTTACTCATACCAATCCCCAATAGTCCTCGAATTGTCTCATAGGTAATCCGCGTGTTTTCTTCAATTAACTGTTTAACAGTAGCCACATTATTTTAGTACGAAATTCGTCATGTAAAGAAACTCGACCTCTCTCAAATTCAGCAAACCATCGCCTTACGGTGCTTCTCTCCCAAAAGCATTTTGAAGACGAGCGGCACAGTCTTGCGGAGAGAGAGAACTTTGAAAATCATTAAAAATCATCGCTCTAAAATCTTTTCGACTTAATTCCATTTTCGTTGCATACGTTAAACTTTGATGTGTGATAAAAAACAATTGACAAATGATTTCCCGCCAATTGTTTTTTTTTATTACTAAGAAGGTTGCAACGTTTAAAAAAATATAACATTCGAAATTCAAATAGTTCCCATTAGCTAGAAGTGCAAAACTTTTAGTGTGCCCCATGTATTATGACATCAGCTGTGTTTTGACTGAGTATTCAAACGGCGATTCTCCTCTCCGCTCGTCGCGACAGCGTTTATAAAAGGTGACCGCGGTATCGGGGAGTGGGGGGATAGTGGTATCCCTACTCGATGCACTTTAGTGCGAGGACAAACTACTACTCGACACCTGATCTCGCTTTCCCATTGGCCGGCGGCTGGCGCTTATCTACTTAATCTAAAGCGTCATCACAGAACAATGGGCTGCGTTGGCGATACGAATTTATCCATTGTTTGAACCGGTTTACTCGTATTCTAGAATATTCGAATTAGTGATGTGACCAGACGTTTATCATGGCCTGTACGATGTTCTTATATTGTAACAGTATGCCAGGATCGTAGCAAGTGGATCTCGGATTGATTTGTGGTGACACTTATTCTTCTTATTAATATCTGCAACAAATAACACTGAATAAATACTCGCTACAACACAACACGTCATTCAGGTTTATGTTACCTAAAGTATACAAAACGATTATTATGGACCTTGAGTGCCATGACCAGTTTTATGGCAATCGTCTATCGTTTTCAGGTGCCAAGCCGCACAGTGCGAAGGTGCTCAAATTTGAACAACTAAAGAAAGATATATTGGAAATCATCAAGGACTCGCCGGACGGAGTGTGGTGTACGGACCTTATGAACTTATACAAGTAAGTCCCCATTACTAAGTATATTATTGTACAAACACTTTAGTCAGTTTCAATCAACGAACAGTGTCCCTCGGCCCTCGGCTGAGTGTCGTCGAAGACGTAGGCGAGGCTACATAGTGCCACGTATGTGTGTGCAGGAAGCGCTACAAGCAGGAGCTGAACTTCGCGAGCTTCGGGTACACGTCGATCCTGAGCGTGGTGTACCTGCTGGAGGGCGCGCACATCTCGCGCCCCGTGGACATGGGCGACTGGCTGGTGAGCGCGCGCGCGCCGCCTCCCCGCGCGGGGCCGCCGCGCCGCGCCTCCGCGCGCGCCCCGCACCCCGAGCGCGCCGCCCCCGCGCAGGTGGACCCCGACGACGCGCTGCCCGGCATCGACTTTGTGAGGACACTATTATATTTTGAAATCCAATCATTTGTGTGCGAGATAAGTGAAGCTTGTCCCAAGTCGCATGTGACGCGCAAAATATTTTTTTTTGACTACGTTTAACATGTCGCTACTTTTTTGATGAGGAATATTTTTTTTGTATATAGGTAGGTAATATTTTATAGTTGATCACTGCGACTCCGCCTGTGTGATAAAGTTTCTCGTTACCGATGCCCGTGGGAACAGTACCGTAGCCTATGTTACTCGCGGATAGATGTAGTACCCCAAGAGCTAAAATCTCTTTGAATACATTAATGCTGGAATTTTGTCAGTTGGTTATCGTAGTTGTGTACACCACATACTGCGGTCAGTCAAGCGAACTGTAGAACAGGCGTCAGATATATGGCATCAAACATGTCGTGAAATCGTTAGTCATTAAATTTATTTATTATGGTTGAAAAAGATCCAGACAAGCAACGGATCCGAGACATCCACTATATGGCCAAAGCCCAGCGAGCAAAAGGTTGAAAAGCCGGCGCAGCTTTCTCAACACTGCTGCTATCAATAGCACGGACCCTTCTAAGGCAAGAGTGAGCCTATTGCAAGATAGTTTCTCAATACCTACTTTCATCCCCGGTAGAGAAACTACCCCCCGGACACAAAATCCCCTGGCCCACCTGGAAGGCTCTTAATAGAATACGAACCCAGGTTGGCAGGTCTAAAGATAATATGTCCAAATGGGGTTACATTGACACTAAAGAGAACCAGTGTGAATGTGGCTTATCACCACAAACCATCAGCCACATGATGTCATGTCCGGGTTGCCCAGAGCCGTGCACTTTAGATGACCTGTACGAGGCGAGGCCAAATGCGATTCGCGTCGCAGAGCACCGGGCCAAGACAATATAATCACCATAGTGTTGCCCATCGGCACGAGAAGAAGAAGAAAATGGTTGAAAATTATTATACAGACATACTCTTGAGTTGTCCAGTAATAACTCCCAGTGAACACATACGTGCCACACACTAGTGTCCTCACAAGAGAAAGATTTAAAGAAATAGGCATTTTAACAGTTGCATCACAATATATATATGCGAATATTATGTTCATTAAACAGAATATACATTTATACAGTATGAACAGTGACATACATGCAATAAATACTAGAAATAAGCATAAATTGGTTGGGACGTATTATCGTTTACAAAAGGTTCATGACTCCTTTGCAGGATTTGGTGTGCGTTTTTATAACAAAATTCCTCTAAACATTATGAACCTTACTTTGAATAAATTCAAAGTGGCTGTTAAGACACACCTCCTAAAAAAGGCATATTATACTATTAAAGATTATCTAAACGATACAGAGAAATGGCAATGAGTTGCTTGCTCATCACTCGAGCTACATAGGGGCTACTTCTGTTTGAAATGTTGTTTTATTGCTGAAACTCACTTATTATTGTTAAATTATTATTATTATGATATTGTTAGGTATGGATACTTTGAGATTATGTGAATTATGTACCTTTAACTAAAATATATGCCCGAAGGTAGGGGACCTGTGGCCTTGAAGTAATTGAGCCGACCCCTAGTAGTAGTAGTATGTATGGGGGTGAATGCAATTCTGTTGAGCATAACATTATGTCTAGTAGTTTAAGCATAGTACACCAAAATATTCAAGGCTTATCTGATAAACTTTTAGAAATCGACCTTTACATTAGGGACCATAATGTTCATATTTTTTGTATAACAGAGCATTGGTTAAAAGACCACGAATTATTGTTCAACAGTGAATTTTACTCACTTATTAGTGCGTTCGCAAGAAAGAAGGCTATTCGTGATGGCTCCCTAATATTCGCGTCTAATAATATAAAATGTAAAGAACGTAAAGATATTGTTGCTTTTTCTGTAGAGCGCACTGTGGAATTGTCCTGTGTTGAGCTTGAGCGACTCATTGTCCTCTGTGTCTATAGCCCACCGGATTGTGATTACGATTCCTTTGAGATAGTAATGGAAAATGTATTGTAACAATTGTGTCTTAGTAAAAAGCATGTTGTGGTGTGTGGTGATTTTAATGTTGATGTACTTGTGCAGTCACCTAAATGCATTAAATTTAGCAATTTATTCAGTTCCTTCAGCTTACAACACTTATTTTCAGAGCCAACTAGAATCACATCACATTCTGCAACATGTGCTGGACTGCCTCGGTGGGTCAGTGGTATGAGTATGCGACTGCCGCCCCTGAGGTCCCAGGTTCGATTCCGGGTCGAATCGAATTATTTGTGTGATCCACAAATGTTTGTTTCGGAGTTTGGGTATTTTCTATGTATAATATGTATGTATTTAGAAATATATAAGTATGTTTATCAGTTGTCTAGATCCCATAACACAAGCTTATATTAGCTTAATTTGGGCTAGATGACGTTGTGTGAAAATGTCAAAAAAAAAAAAATGTCTAGATAATATATTTTGCAACTGTGAACTCCTGACAAAGGAGGTATTAAGTAACTTCAAATCTGACCATCTGGGGCAGAAGGTCGTATTTCCCATCAATATCACGGCTAAAGGAAAAAAAGTTCATGTAGGCCAATGAGTACATATCGCCTAGAACGATTTAATGAAAGCGTTTCTGCAAAAGTTGCTAGTATTGACTTTAACCAGGTTGATCCAAATAACTTATATGAGTCCTTGTTTAATACAATTAAATCTGAGTTCGACAATATATTTAAATCAAGAACTTTTTATAAAAATGGAAACCTCCAGTTCTGTGACTGGGCAACCACTGGCATCTACAAAAGTAGAGCTAAGTTGTATGAATTATATGGTATGAAGCAATATAATTTTAATCCTGATTTTATTCAGTATGTTAAAGATTATTCCAAAACTTTCAGAAAAGCGTGTGTTGCTGCCAAGTCATTATATTTGAGTAATAAGATTAAACAGTCTAACAATAAAGTCAAAACGACTTGGAATATAATTAATGCTGAAACCGGTCGCCTAAAGCCCCGTGACAATGACTTTGAATTAATTATATGATATAAGTCATTAACAAAGAACCAGATGTAGCACAATCCTTTAATATTTTTTTTATAGACATACCCGCGAATATAACTAGCTCCTTGAATTCTTGCCCAGTTAAAGCTCAACGTATGCTGGAAAGCGGCATGAATCAGTGTCATGTCTCATTTAGCTTTGAATATGTAAACCCCAATGATATTATAAAAGTATTCAAGTCGCTTAACTCAAAAAAGACAGCTGACTTGTGGGGTATTTCTGTAAAATTGCTTCAGTCCATTATTGTGAATATATCTCCACATCTAGCTGCAATATTTAATAAATGTGTCAATAGTGTAGTGTTTCCTGATCTCATGAAATACAGTAAAGTGATACCTTTATTTAAAACTGGATCAAAAAGCGACCCTGGTAATTTTAGACCAATTTCAATACTATCTGCCATTAGTAAAAATTTTGAAAAAATTATATTGCAGCAATTACAATCACAATTTAATTCAAATATGCTACTATATAATGAGCAGTATGGATTCACAAGAGGTCGTTCTAACATTCACGCAGGGGTAACGCTTCTGAAGCATATTTTGTCTGGGAGAATAAGCAAGATGCCATTGGTATATTTTGCGATCTCTCCAAAGCTTTTGATTGCGTTGAACATAATACCCTATTACGGAAACTCAATTATTATGGTATCAGAGATTCGGCACTGGACCTAGTTGCCTCATACCTCAGTTATAGAATACAACATGTTAATATCAATGGTAGTCGGTCTTTAGGGGCTTCTGTAGCGATGGGCGTGCCACAAGGATCAATTCTAGGTCCGTTTCTATTTTTAGTTTACATTAATGATCTACCGTTCTATGTACAGAACTTGTGCGACATTGTTCTATTCGCCGATGATACATCACTTATTTTTAAAGTTAATCGCAAGCTGAGGAATTTTGACGAAGTAAATAGTTCACTTGCACTAGTTCTGGATTGGTTTACAACCAACAATTTACTTCTGAACGCAAAAAAGACGAAGTGTGTTAGATTTAGTATGCCTAATGTTCAGAACTACGGTACTAATATTATTTTGAACGGTGATACCCTTAATCTTGTAGAATCAAGCGTATTTTTGGGTATTACTCTAGACAGTAAATTACAGTGGAACGCCCAAATATCGGGTCTTGCAGGGAAACTTAGCTCTGCGGCATTTGCCATTAGTAAAGTCAGACAGCTCACGGATGTAGAAACTGCCAGGCTGGTTTATTTTAGCTATTTTCACAGTGTCATGTCGTATGGAATTTTACTGTGGGGCAAGGCAGCTGATATAGATATCATTTTTATACTCCAAAAGCGAGCTATACGTGCGATTTATAAACTGAATGCACGAGTTTCTCTTAGAGAAAGATTTAAAGAAATAGGCATTTTAACAGTGGCATCACAATATATATATGCGAATATTATGTTCGTTAAACAGAATATTATTATTATACAGTGTGAACAGTGACATAGATGCAATAAATACTAGAAATAAGCATAAATTGGTTGGGACGTATTATCGTTTACAAAAGGTTCATGACTCCTTTGCAGGATTTGGTGTGCGTTTTTATAACAAAATTCCTCTAAACATTATGAACCTTACTTTGAATAAATTCAAAGTGGCTGTTAAGACACACCTCCTAAAAAAGGCATATTATACTATTAAAGATTATCTAAACGATACAGAGAAATGGCAATGAGTTGCTTGCTCATCACTCGAGCTACATAGGGGCTACTTCTGTTTGAAATGTTGTTTTATTGCTGAAACTCACTTATTATTGTTAAATTATTATTATTATGATATTGTTAGGTATGGGTACTTTGAGATTATGTGGATTATGTACCTTTAACTAGTATTGACTTCTTTTTTGTGAATAACAGCGATTCATAATTTTTAAGTTCACTTGGTCCACACATGGTCACGTACTGCCCTTGCCCTCTTTTTATTGTTGTAACAGAATCATTGTATTTACTGGCGAATAAAAAGAGTGGCCGTGAGTTTTTCTTGCCAGGTTCTTTCCTCACAGGCTCTACCTATTGCCTTACGAATCTGGCGGTAAATGTAAATGTAGAAGCATTTTCTTTTTTTTTGACGTTCATAAGTTTTACTTTGTGACCTACATGAATAAAGATATTTTGATTTTGATTTCGATCTTGTGTAAGGATCAGGTTTAAGGATGGTTTAGCAACACAATTCCAGCCTTAATGTATTCAAAGATTTGTTTTTCGCCAGCTCTGGGGTATCATCGTTTTTTTTTAGAATTTTATAGAGAGGCGGATGAAGTTTTAAAGTTGAATAGTTTGCAAAAGAATTCCTAAATAAAAAATTGTCCTAGAAATCTCTTAATGTTTTTAAAGTACCTGTCTAATGACACCCCACACAATGGGGTTGACTTGAGAAAAATAAATTTTACTTAAAATACAAAAAACTCAAACAAACAATCAAATCTTGTTTATTTAGAATAATACATTTATTTATTTGTTTTATTGATTTTGAAATATAAAAGAAATGTCATTTTTGTGTGACTCTTTGTATGTGTTATTTTTTTACCTGAAGTGTTGTGTCTTCCCGCACCCTGCACAGGACCCGGACGTGTTCCCCTCGGACTGCATGCACCTGCTGGAGAGCATCGCGGCCATGGACACGAGCGAGTTCCGCCCCGGGGCCATGGTGGAGGTCATCGTGGGCGAGGTGTACTCGCCCTCCCACTTCTGGTTCATCCGCCTCGGGGAGCGCTACAACCTCGCCATGGAGGACCTCATGGACGACATGAACACGTACTACCGCGGCGAGGGGCGCAGCCGCCTGCTGGCGCGCGGCGCGCTGCAGGTGGGCCACTACTGCTCCTCGCTGTACGACAACGACTGGCACCGCTCCGTCATCGTCAAGCTCGTGGACAGCGACACCGTCAAGGTGCGCCACGTGGACTACGGCACGGTGGACACGGTGGGCGCGGCGGGGCTGCGGCCGCTGCTGCGTGAGTGGGCGGCGCTGCCGGCGCAGGCCTGCCGCGCGCGCCTGGGCGGCGTGCGGCCTGCCGCGGCCGGCTGGCGCTGGCCGCACGCCGCCAGCGCCGCCTTCCTGGCGCTCGTGTCGGGCCGCCGCCTCGTCGCCAACGTGGTGGCGCTGGACGCGCGCGACCGCGTGGCCGAGGTGCTGCTCATCGACACGTCCTCGGCGCACGACGTGAGCCTCGGCGAGCAGCTGGTGCGCGCCGGCCACGCCGACACGCGCCCCGACTCGGCGCTGTGGGTGAGTAGTGCCAGCCCCGAGCCCGACTCGCTCGACCCGCCCGACTCGCCCGCCAGCGAGCTTTCCGCGTCCGCGTCCGAGGTGGTGGGCCGCGCCCCGCGCCGCCGCCGCTCCGAAGCGCGCGCCTGCGCCGCCTCGTATCTCTGCTGGAGCGCTCCTCGCGCTCCTCGCGCTCGAGCACGACTCGCGCTCGAGCACGACTCGCACCTTTGATAACATATAGTTTGCTGTGTTACTACACGTAAGGAACACAACCGACTTGTAATTACCGGAACGGGGCACGGGGGTAGATGTCTACAAATAAAACAAATAATTTAAATGATGTTTCTCTTAAATAAAGAATCGCAAACTATGTACGTAATAATAAATTCTATCTTATTATCGACCTTGTATTTAATTTTAATTATCAATTGAATCTCTGATAGTTAGTGTTTTGACGGTACAGAATAGTGACGTCATAGTTCAGTTTTTCATACAAATTACTAGGTCTATCGTTTTGACATTTAATAAAAAGAAGCTAATTTGATGTGACAGTCGTCTACATATGAAATGGAACCCAGGTAAAATAGCTTACACTTAAAAAAAGTTCAAAATCGCGTCAAAAATAATTTCCTTTTATAAAGTCAGTTTAATAGTGGGCGACCCGCTGGCACTTGCCTACCTCCTGGTACATAGCACCTGTCACATGAGGCGGTGTACATAATAGTGGGCGACCCGCTGGCACTTGCCTACCTCCTGGTACATAGCACCTGTCACATGAGGCGGTGTACATAATAGTGGGCGACCCGCTGGCACTTGCCTACCTCCTGGTACATAGCACCTGTCACATGAGGCGGTGTACATAATAGTGGGCGACCCGCTGGCACTTGCCTACCTCCTGGTACATAGCACCTGTCACATGAGGCGGTGTACATAATAGTGGGCGACCCGCTGGCACTTGCCTACCTCCTGGTACATAGCACCTGTCACATGAGGCGGTGTACATAATAGTGGGCGACCCGCTGGCACTTGCCTACCTCCTGGTACATAGCACCTGTCACATGAGGCGGTGTACATAATAGTGGGCGACCCGCTGGCACTTGCCTACCTCCTGGTACATAGCACCTGTCACATGAGGCGGTGTACATAATAGTGGGCGACCCGCTGGCACTTGCCTACCTCCTGGTACATAGCACCTGTCACATGAGGCGGTGTACATAATAGTGGGCGACCCGCTGGCACTTGCCTACCTCCTGGTACATAGCACCTGTCACATGAGGCGGTGTACATAATAGTGGGCGACCCGCTGGCACTTGCCTACCTCCTGGTACATAGCACCTGTCACATGAGGCGGTGTACATAATAGTGGGCGACCCGCTGGCACTTGCCTACCTCCTGGTACATAGCACCTGTCACATGAGGCGGTGTACATAATAGTGGGCGACCCGCTGGCACTTGCCTACCTCCTGGTACATAGCACCTGTCACATGAGGCGGTGTACATAATAGTGGGCGACCCGCTGGCACTTGCCTACCTCCTGGTACATAGCACCTGTCACATGAGGCGGTGTACATAATAGTGGGCGACCCGCTGGCACTTGCCTACCTCCTGGTACATAGCACCTGTCACATGAGGCGGTGTACATAATAGTGGGCGACCCGCTGGCACTTGCCTACCTCCTGGTACATAGCACCTGTCACATGAGGCGGTGTACATAATAGTGGGCGACCCGCTGGCACTTGCCTACCTCCTGGTACATAGCACCTGTCACATGAGGCGGTGTACATAATAGTGGGCGACCCGCTGGCACTTGCCTACCTCCTGGTACATAGCACCTGTCACATGAGGCGGTGTACATAATGGAATCATTAAAAATGCCCCGATTTCACGATAAAAATACTTCGCGTTGAAAGTGTAAACGATTTAAAATTTTTGAGTCTGGGTTTTCGAGCGATATTAAATCAGTTTTGGCTTAGAGACTATAAATTGCGTGAGACGTTTTTGGCGAATTTTAGACACCGCCTCCCCCCTCCTGGTGAGATGTTGTGACATTTGGTAGAACACACCTCCTTCCTCCGTGAATCTCAAGTAATATATTTTTTCAACACGTATATATATTTCTAGCGTAAGTTGAACTTATTCTAAAAAAGTGAAATTCTTAAAAAAAGTATTCTGAAATTGCCCCTGCTGGCCTGCACACGTCATAGTTACTTTTATGGTTCCAATTCTCGCGGTAACACATTCACCCCCCCCCCCCACGTAAGACCAGGTAAAGTTTTAGTCGACACGGCGCCTCACCCCCCGCCTCTACACCCCTTACTATTGAAGTTGTGTACGTAGATACAGGAGGCAAATGAAGTGCAAGTGTGGTAGCACGGCCGAGCATATTGCATCTTATAGAAACGACTGGTCCTCGAGGTAGACAGCCTGTAAAGAACTATTGCAAGTGGTATACCTACAGTAACATAATTTAAAGGCAGAACAACATTTATAAAAGGTTAACGAGTGTAGGTGACTCGAGTTGTCTGTTGACATCCGCCCACGCCTCCCCCGCCCCCGCCCCAGTCCCCGCACTCTCACTGAGCGGTTCTAGTCGAGTTCTATCTGTCTGGCTCTAGTCGCCAGTGCAACTAACGGAGGAAAACGGGTTAGCTCCACGACAGTATAATAGGTAGTTGGTGACACTCGAACCTCGGGCTCGGGCGGGGGCGGGGGCGGGGGCGGGGTGGCGAGGCGCGCGCTGACGGTCTCCCCGGGTGTGTTGCAGACGCAGGACGTGTACCTGTACCCGAGGTTCGAGGCGC
This sequence comes from Nudaria mundana, assembly GCA_963556515.1. Classification (NCBI taxonomy): domain Eukaryota; kingdom Metazoa; phylum Arthropoda; class Insecta; order Lepidoptera; family Erebidae; genus Nudaria; species Nudaria mundana. Next base: position 20,057,924 of record OY748301.1, read on the forward strand.
TGGAGGGCGGCGCCACGCCCAACTACGCCGAGGTGCACGCCTACCTGCGCGACGGCATCGCGCTCGAGTACGTGGCGGCCTACCGCGACCACGTGCCGCTGCCGCCCGCCACCCGCCTGCCGCACGAGCCCGCCGCCCGACCGCTCGAGCCGAGAGCCCTCCGCCTGCACGTCGAGCCCCGAGAGCCGTACGAGCGACTCGTGCCTGACTACCTTCGCGAGTGCGTCGTATCCCGCGAGCCCTACGAGCGACTGGAGCCCCTAGTTCCCGACTACGCGTTCGAGCCCGACTCCTCCAGCGAGACCGCGGCTCCCGCCTCGTCGAGAGAGTCGGAGGGAGCCCGCACGCCCTCCTCGCACGCGTCCTCCGCGGAACTATCGCCCGCCGCGCACGATATGGGCACGAGGATCCCGCTGCTGCTGCCCGACGCGCCCGCCCCCTCGCCGCCCAGCCTCCCACCGGCCCCCAGCCCCCCGCCGGGCCACAAGTCCCCGCCGCCCCCCAGCCCCCCGCCGCCTCCGGTCACGACGCCGGCGTCCCCCGCTCCGGAAAACCCCGGCACGGGCCTACGTCCCGGCGCGCCCACCTTCGTGCCAACCGCGTGCTTCCAGCCCCCAGCCCGCTTCCGGCCCCCCGCTCCGCTCAGCCCCGGTGGGTACCGGCGCTCGCCCCCGCCCCCCTACGGCGCCCCCCCCGGCGTGACGCTGAGTATGTCTGAGGTGGAGACGTACCGGCTTCTGAGCCACGTGAACCCCGCCGCGGCGCACTGGTTCATGGTGGGTGCCATGGGTCGCGCCACCGCGCAGCCCGCGCCGCTGCCCCTGCCCCCGCCCCCCCGCGCCCCGCACTACGGGCCGCCCCCGCCCCTGCCCTACCCCTACCCGCGCGCGCACATGTACCCGCCCCCCCTACCCCTGGGCATGCGCCCCCCGCCCGGCTTCCAGCGCTAGTGAGACTAGCACTACCGACTGACAGTGTTGTATATTACCGTTTGGTCGTTGGGTCCGCCCGCCGCCCGCCGCCCGCCGCCCGCCGCCCGCCGCCCGCGCCTCCACTCGTACATCATTAACGACTAGTACGATATAATCTGTGATGATTGCCAACATCAATCTTGTCAAGTACAATACTTACTAACAGTAACTACTAAGTGACATTGTTGTTATACACTAATAAGCAAGTTTAAATCTCTGACATAAGCCAAAGTTTACCATTAACCACACCTCCAACCTAGTCTCAAACTAACCAGAGCTATTGTTAGACTGCACTAGACCCAGACTCAGTACATCTACTCGTCACGAACTGCTCGACCAGTAACTTCGCTTTATACTCGTATAAATTCGTGACTCTAACTAACTATTCGTTTATTATTTTTTGAAAGGACGAGTTTACTTTACAATTATATGTACCTATCTACTCTCATGTCGAAAAATTCGAATTATGATTTCAAAAGTTGACATATTCATGTAGATTATGACAACGGTACTATTAAAAAGTTATTTTATGAAACAGATTTTGTATGATATTTTCTGCTAATCTATATCGTAAAGTAACTTTTTAAACACTGTTGATAGAATCACAGTACATTATAATAAAATTCTACTCGCAATAACAGGCTAAGGTGTGTCGATCATACCGCCTTGTCGAGTTTGGCGCTGTGTCGTCGATAACTTCTTATATATAAGATAGATAAAGTAGCGTATGACATTGCACATAAACTACTATTATAACAATTTCGTTAAAAGTCAATTATTAAGAAAGTTCCAACAACATTTATTTATTTATTATTATGATTGAGCATTTTCTTTTAAATTTTTAGTCGTACGTTACTTATTGGACAAGAGTGGCCACTCACTTGTGTGAGTTCTTGTCACATTCTTATTCACAGGCCGATACCTCTTGCTTGTGAATCTGGCAGTCAATGTGAAATTATTATTATCGACGGAATTATTATTTTCATTTAGGTGACGAGACGACCTTCATATATGTATCTATATATTGTCACCTAAATGAAAATATTTCGACTTAACTTTTAATATAAGAGTATGAAATAAGTACTTCTATTTGAGTAAGTATGCTTTTGTACCTTTGTGCATAGCAGTAGGACGTACCTAGTTGGAAATCGCTATTATATATCAAACTGTCATGTCAAAAATTGTCAATTTGTATGTACGAGATGCTGACATGCAGTTGGTGGTGAATCTCGCATTTAATGAATGAAACAATATCGTCCGCCTCGAGAGTCTACCTCGTGACCTTATAAGCGATCCCGTCACATGTGCACTATTAGTCAAGTAAGGTAAGATGTCTGTCAGATGATCTGTAGGTGCGCTCTTGACCTACCGTATTGTCTCTATTTACTTTTTGTATTGTTATTATTATAGTACATTCTTGAAAATTGTAAAGAAAACCTATACTTATGTATATTCTTTACCAGTACAATTAAAATGTAAGAAAGTGTCTATATTGAGATGTATCCACTTGCACTGTTGTGAACCTTGTGTGTTATATTTGAAAGTAACTACATAATAATTGTAACTTCGAGTCTTCATTAAATCTCCTTTCGAGTTAGTACTTAAGTATTGATTGTTGTGTTTTGTTTTGTAATTGTATGTTGACATCACCGAGGCACTCCGCACTAGGACGTGACTCCACTACGCCACTACGCCACTACGCCTCTATGGGTGTCTCCATAAGTGGCTATAATATAACTATACTTACCTATGTATAAGTACATACTCTTTATATTTTTGTAACTGTATCATTTGCCTTTGTTTTAAGTTAAATATATGATTGATGCTGTGATAAACTTGAAGAATCAAATCAAAAAGCAGTAGTTTATAATTTATTCATTAAAAACTGTTGTACAATTTGAGTTTTTACTTGGACATGCGAAGACTTCCATAATATTGTGTGCGCGATACACACAACATCAACTGTAATTAATACATGCAGCATAAAAATTGTAAAATCATTAATCTGACACATATTTAAAAACACATTGCAAAGGTAAAGCAACATCTAGTCAGACCAGTCTTAGGATGGGTGACCATTTCTTAAGATAGACCCCTCCGTGCCTCGAAGAGCACGTTAAGCCGTCGGTCCCGGTTGTCATACTAACATCTACGGTAGTCGTAGTCGTACTCGTTGAGGATAGTTGGAGCCCTAAATCAAAAATCCTCGCGGTCTAACTACAGAACTTCGATATCGCCCATGGGCTGTGGAGATGAGATGGCAGTCACTTCACGGAAAATATCGAAGTTCTCGGCGAAACTTCGATATTTTCCGTGAAGCGACCTCCACTGATTCATCGCAGTGAGACTGGAAAGCCGACCCCGACCGCGTTGGGAAAAGGCTCGGTGGATGATGATTTACAATGATTTAAAAATAATTTATTAGGTCATTCAATTTGTAGAAATAGTGTATAAATTCTTTATAATCTATGGTCGGCTGACTAGATCACCCGGCGTCCACTCACTGTGTGGCGCCACTTGTGTCATTCTACGTCCGCCATACTCGAGACGTTCAAACTATTTTTCTCCACAAAATAATCAATATAAAATCCAATAATAATTCAAAGTGAAGTGTGTTTGTGTAATAACAGCATCTCAGCACCGGGACCGGGTTTTCACCAGGATTCAAAGACACGGGTGAGTCAATCTTGCTGACCATCATTTGCATATCAAATCAATTTCAATTAACTGGGCTATCGTCATACATTTTGGTCAATCGAGCCAGGATCGATCAGTTACGATATCAATACAACTGAATATCTATGTATTTACATGTATTTATCGATATAAATTCATTATTTCATCAACTTTCATTGTAAAACTATTACGTAGGTACCTACTACCGGGTGAGACATATTTGCATATATCTATGTCAATTCCTATTGTAGGAGTCTAAAACCTGTGTAAAACATAGAAATATACACATCGTATCTCAAATCAGTGTATATTTTAATGCAGAACACAGTACTTTAAGTTTTCATTTTACAAAAATAAATACGATCGGTGACCGCCATTGTTGTTCATACTTTGCATTTTCATAATTTTATTTAAAAATGACTAAAGACGACGCGACTGCAAGTACGAGCGAGTTAGCTGCCGCGATCGATGTTAAGTTTAGCGGGTTCGCATATTACAACAAAAGAAATGTGTTTCATGAGATTGCAAAAACTATTTGATATCTGTAAAAAAGTAGATACACACGCCGAATCAGCTGGTGAAATTTGATCTCGCTATCACGACTTGCCGCAGTGGCGCGAAAGGTTTGAAAATAGTGTCAGTGCTATAACAGCTATTAAAAAAAGTCTGTATGCGAGTTACGTACCATCCTACAATGATCTAAGTAGCTTTGATACAATGTACTATCACATTCGTAGCGTCTATGAAGGTATTTTTGGTTCCAGTGAATCAAATAGTGATCAGTTGAATAAAACTTGTAAAAGTGTAAGTCAGTGCGCGAAACCTAGGCTACCTAAGTTGGAACTATTTCCTTTTGATAGTAAACTTGAAAACTGGCCTACTTTTTGAGACACATTTCTCAGCTTACTTGATAGTAATAGTGGAATAGCAAATATCGAAAAGTTTTATTATTTACTTTCGGCGGTGAGCGGTCCCGCATTAACTATCGTGAAGTCTATGCCAGTTACGTCTGACAATTATCCTATTGTTTGGTCTTCTTTAGTGAAGCGATATGACAACAAACGCGCATTAGCTACTAATTATTTAGATAAAATATTTAATTTTAAACCGTTAGTTACCGAATCTGTCACGGGACTTAACGAATTCTTACAGACATATCAAGAAAACGTTAAGGCCTTACAGCTGCTCAAGGTCAACAACCTATCGGGATTTATATTATTTTATGTCGCTTTGCGTAACTTAGACTCCGTCACTAGGCGCGAGTTAGAAAAAGAGATAGGACAGTCTGAGATACCTACTTATGAGGAATTAATACTATTCGTGGAGAAATACGTACGTGTTCTCGAGATGGCTGGTCACTTTCCTGGTTCTTCGAGTGGTAGCCAACCGTCTACCACAAAACCTAGGAAAACACAGCGAACGACCTTGTCAGCTGTTACAAGTACAAGTACAGACAAAAGTATTATGTCAATGAAATCCATTAAGTGTCTGTACTGTACAAAGATGCATTCTATTTATCGATGCACCGACTACATCGACCTGACACCGGCGCAGCGTCTCGATGAAATCAAACAATTACGTCTATGTGAGAATTGTTTACGAGAACATTCGATTGACAACTGTCGGTCTACGGTACGATGTACGGTGTGCAAAAATAAGCATCATCACACATTGCACATAGATTCTCTTGCAAATTCGAATACTAGTGCAGTAGCATTGACGTGCTCGGCTAACTTGACAGTTTTGCTCGGCACCGCTATTATACACGTCGCAGATTGTTGGGGCCAGTTCCACACCGTACGTGCTTTAATTGATAGCGGCGCCATGACGAGCTACATAACTCAAAACTGTGCAAAACGTTTAAACCTGACGCGACGTCAAAGTCACTTTGAACCCATTGGACTGGGTGGTAGTTTGGTCAAGGATTTCGGTTTAACTACATGCAATGTTAAACCACGACATTCTCCTGGTCCTGTACTGAATACGGACGCGGTGGTGACAGTCGCCAGTATAGCTGGTAATTTACCAACGCTGCCACTACCCGATAAGATTGTTACAGAATTTCAACACATAAGGTTAGCTGACCCAGGGTACTATCGAGCTGCGGCTATAGATATGCTACTCAGCGGTGATCTGTTTCCATATATTTATGACGGTCAAAAGATACTTCCGCGAGAATCTGGTTTACCTGTTGCTATGAGCTCCATTTTCGGTTATGTTCTTGTGGGGCAGACAGATATCTGTCACTCGAGGGATCCTACAACTACCAACGCGAATCCCTCTGACTCTTTCTGCGCGTTTTCCACAATTGAACAAGTTATGCGATCGTTTTGGGAAACAGAAGAAGTACCATCTAACGTACCGCTAAGTCCGGAGGAAGAGCAGTCAGAACACTTGTTCGCGAAAGGTCACATGCGTGACACTTCGGGTAGGTATATAGTGAGGTATCTGTTTCGTGAGTCGGTGGAATTGGGAGACTCGAGTTCAATGGCAGCTCGGCGACTTCGTAACTTAAAGTCAAAATTGGAAAGAGAACCTGAGCTTAAAATACAATACCATAAATTTATGCGTGAATACGAGGACCTCGGACATATGACCTGTCTTGGTGATGCCCGGGATGTGGTATCGAAATACATCATACCGCATTTTTGCATCATTAAGCCTAGCAGTTCCACTACGTCTCATCGTGTGGTATTTGATGCGTCAGGTAAGTCATCTAACAGTTTGTCGATGAATTCAGTCGTACTTCCAGGCCCTAAACTGCAGGCAGATATCAACCAGCTTCTAATTAACTTTCGTCTTCACGAGGTTTGTTTGTCTGCAGACATCTGTAACATGTATCGTCAGATTATCGTGGACCCTGACCAGCATTCTGTGGCGCTATTCTTTAGATCAACCAATCAAAAAATACTCTTTGAATACCCTCACCTATGGCGTGGCTAGCTATCCCTACTTAGCTATTAAGGTACTACATACGTTAGCGGATAATGAACGTGAGAATTACCCTAGGGTGGCTCCTTTGTTAAAGACTGCGTTTTTTATGGACGATTTTCTGTGGTCGGTGCCGACTGTCGAGGAAGCGCTAACCATTCAACAAGAAATCATGCAATTGTTGGAGACAGGTGGGTTTGTTCTTCGAAAGTGGTCTAGCAATTGCAATCAGGTTCTCGACAAGCTTAACGAGGATCATCTTGAAAAACCAGTGACCTTTGATGATGAAAAGAATTTAGCCATTAAAGTGCTGGGGCTTCAGTGGTTACCTGCATCTGACGCTTTTTCCTTCACAGTCACGCCACCTAGCCATATTGTTTCAAAGAGAACGGTGCTGTCACAGATCGGTCGACAGTTCGACCCCTTGGGATTTGTGGCACCGTGCACCTTTTACGCTAAGTGTTTCATGCAAGAACTTTGGACTCGCCAGCTCGACTGGGACCAAAGTCTCCCATCTGATTTGACTTCGCATTGGCAGTCCTACGTGAACGAGCTTACAATGCTATCAAATATACGTCATGACCGTCATGTGGCCGTGGCCACACCGTCCCTGTGTCAACTACTTGGGTTTTGTGATGCCTCGTCCCTTGGTTACGCGGCAGTCGTATACTTACGGACAGTAAATCTTACCGGTGAAGCCAAGGTCAGTTTGCTCATTGCGAACTCCAAGGAGCTCATGGGTGCCCATTTGCTAGCAAAGCTTGTCAAGTATGTTCAATCGATACTCCGTGATCGGATTGAACTACACGAGATGTTGTTGTTTACAGATTCGTCGGTGGTGTTAGCTTGGTTGAATACACCTAGTCACACACTTAAAACATTTGTTTCTACTAGGGTGTCTAAAATTAATGACAGTGTACCCTGTGAGTGTTGGTATCATGTCAGTGGGGTAAACAATCCTGCCGATATCTGCTCTCGTGGAGCTTTACCGTCAGTCTTGCTAGCCACGCGAGAATGGTTCACAGGACTAGACTGGCTCGATCTAGATCGCCTACACTGGCCAATTAGAACCATGGACGAGTTTCGTGACCGCAACCCGCCCGAACTTAAGTGCGTCAAGAGATTGTTAGTGTCAACTGATGCTGATTCAACCAGCTCGCTTTACACAGTAACCGAAAAGTATTCTAGTTTTAGTAAGTTGATCAATGTGGTAGCGCGATGCTATCAGTTTATACGTAACTGTAGACTGCCTTCAGGCGCAAGTACAGGCTCTCTAACCGTGACAGACACTAGGCGCGCCCACAGTATATTAGTGAAAACCGTACAAGAGCATTATTTTGGTAGTGAAATGCAGGCATTAGTAAAGGGTGGTAATAGTAATTCTTCTTTAAAGAAACTCAACCCTTTCATTGACCCTGATTGTTTCCTCAGGGTGGGGGTCGACTTTCCCAGTCAGAGTTATCTTACCAACAAAAGCACCCTCTTTTACTTCCTAAAGATGCCCACTTCACAAAGATTTTAATTGATCATTTCCACAAAATTTACTTACATGTGGGTCCTCGCACTCTTCAAATTCTACTGACACAAAAGTATTGGATTGTCAACGCTCGTAATGCTATTAGGTCACGAACTAGGAAATGCATTTCTTGTTTCCGAGCAACTCCTACGAATCGACAACCCTTAATGGGCGAACTACCTAAATATCGCTCTCAGGGTGTTCATGTATTTCACACTGTTTGTGTAGACATGGGCGGACCGTTTCCTACAAAAGAGTCAACGCGTAGGAACGCTTGCATCTCCAAATCCTATCTTTGTGTGTCGTGTGTTGTGCAACACGGGCAGTTCATTTAGAAGTGTTGTCATCACTAAGTACAGAATGTTTTTTGGCATGTTTCGATCGATTTACAGCTAGGAGAGGTTTGTGCCATTCCATCGTTTCAGATAATGGTACCAATTTCGTGTCAGCAAATAAACAATTAAGGGAAATAACTACATTTTTAAACGACGAATCGATTAATATCAATAACGGTTTTGTCTCTCGTGGTATTGTTTGGCGATTTAATCCCCCAACGGGCAGTAATTTCGGTGGACTCCATTCGAAGCCGTACTGAACTCGAGACCTCTGTGCGCGCTGTCCAGTGACCCGACCGAATTTCAAGTGTTAACACCGGCACATTTCCTCATAGGTAGGGAGCTTCTGTCTGTACCGGAGAACAGTCTTACAGATCTTTCTGGCTCTAGACTGAATCGATGGCAACTTGTCCAGCAGATGTCTCAACAATTTTGGAAACTCTGGAAACAAGATTACTTACATACTTTACAAACACGCCAAAAATGGCATAGTTCTTCAAACAATTTACAACTCGGTGATCTTGTTCTTATAAATTCAGATGCCCCGCCACTCAAATGGGCACTAGGTAGAATTACGAAACTGCATAGTGGCCCGATGGCGTGGTCCGTTTAATTCGTTTAAAAACATCGAACTGCAACGAACTAACTCGTCCAGTTGCCGTTGCCTCTCGATCACAACTTTTAACTAAACTATAATTCCTTACTTAGATTTAGTTTATTTTGTTTTTATACATTATACAGTCCATTGTTCTAACTTTAATTACACTATATCTCCATATATAATTTATCTATTCAATTACACATGTTATACATCCTCCTACACTCAAACTAGTTAACAAATTCTACCGAACTTGGTATCGTAACTGGGAAATCCTTGCGGATTTCGGTGGGGGGAAATGTATAATTCTTTATAATCTATGGTCGGCTGACTAGATCACCCGGCGTCCACTCACTGTGTGGCGCCACTTGTGTCATTCTACGTCCGCCATACTCGAGACGTTCAAACTATTTTTCTCCACAAAATAATCAATATAAAATCCAATAATAATTCAAAGTGAAGTGTGTTTGTGTAATAACAGCATCTGACCACCGGCGCCGGTTTTCAACAGGATCTCAAGGAGCTAGGGTGAGTCAATCTTGCTGACCATCATTTGCATATCAAATCAATTTCAATTAACTGGGCTATCGTCATACAAATAGTACACAGGTTGAATTTTACAAGTGGGCTTGGATGGAGGGGGCCAAATCCGGAACTATAAGGAATAGCGAAAAATGCTCAAAGGAGTCACGAGCCCGTTGATGAAACTTAAAACCTCATCATTAGATTTTTTAAAAACCTATAATCCTAGCTGGGAATCGAACCCCTTGATTTAGAAAAAATCACACCCTTTATTAATACACCATACGATAGTGTTACTGTTAAGGATCAAATTCTGGGAAGTAATGATATACGGCAAATTTAAGGAAAACTTAGAATTTTAATAACATTCATATTTCTTGTCTGTCTCTTAGTCTCTTATCGCTCACTGGGCAGAGGCGCGCGCGCTCATGTACTTGCCAGCTTGTTTCTTATAGTGTATTAAACGCGAGATTACGGTACTACTTACTAAAGTGTCTTTCATAAAGATAGGACCTTTAAATTTAAATAAAACAAAGTGTGTGTGAGATATTATCGAAATTATTTATTTATTTGAAAGAGAGCCACGGCTTCTCTGGGTGGAGCGCATGCGAGATATCCAATTTTCTATGACTTTTGCGCATAAATCAGGCTGAATTTGGGATCGTGGTCCAAAATGGCCAAATTAATTGAATAAAAGTAGATAGAGCTATATCGTAATTTAAAAAAAAATTGAAACCCGTTGCCTTGCGATGGAATGTTGATGAAAGGCAACAAATCTTATGTACCAGCCGCTATGGCACAGTCACCTAACGTATTACGTTGTTCACATCTTTTGGGCCACTTTGAATTAAAAAACTCATTTGTATTTGGCGCTCCGAAACTGAAAACCCATTATTGGTGGAGTAAAACTCCGCCAATGAGAGTTCGCAAGTCTATTGTCTTTGACTGAACATCAGTCTAGTACGGGCTTTTCTCAACTGAAGAGGCATCTTTTCTGACGGTTTCTCTCATTTTGGTCACCGCAAGTCCGTACCTAACTATCATTTATCACAATTATCACCACGAACGTAGTTATCACCAATGATGACATGTTAGCCAAGTATAAGGTGGTGTCCCAATGGGGGCACTACATTACATTGAAAAACGTCAAACAATATTTTCAGAATTACAATTAAATTAGTTCGTTTTTGCCACGTTTTCGGGAACCCGAGACCCGAATGTTGAACCTAACCTAATCTAAAGAGCGTATAGATTTAGATATCCCAAAAACAATTATTCCAACTTTTTTAACCATTGATTGATTAGGGATTTTGACAGTTTGATTGACGGAAAAAAATGATAACAAACATGGCGGGTTCATGAGGAGAGCGTCGTTCATTGGATTTTGTTTATTATGTCAACCGCGGTCTATTGATCTAATGATATTTTTAAGCTAACATATTATGGGGTCAAAGACACCAGGACTCAATGCTAACGGGGGGAAAAGGTAGGAAACTCATTTGTGCTTTATAAATTGAAATCTTACCAAAAGAGGCCAAGAGTATGAGTTGAGTGCGATCCTCGGTTACAGAAGGTGCCGGGGCGAAGGCTCTCGGCGGTAGGAGACTTGGTGGGTGATATGCAAGCGGCGCCGGCACGCTACGTTTCAGTCAGCGAACTGTATTCGACAGACGAGGTGGAGCTGCTGCTGGACGAGATAAGAGAACTGGAGCCCACGAGCTGCCGTGGCGAGGACGTGCAGGTATTTTGCCCTGTGACTCCCATACCACCAACTCCAAACTAATAACGAGTCAACATTCAATAACAGCAGGTTAACTAGGCAAACAGTGTTAAGTACCTTGTAGGTAAGGCTATTAGTTATTCATGTTAACTTACACATTCATGTATCGAAATACAACAAGTTAAAAGTTAATACTATCAGGCGTTACTTTTCGGAAGTCCATAGTTAAATTAAATAAATCTAACTACTTTGCAATATTCCGCCACATGCAAATTACCCAACTCTCGTATTTATTCAGCACAGTTAAGTTAAACAACCATCATGCAGTAGTAAACTATCAGAATAGTTTAATTTGGTTACTGTCTTAATTTTCTGTTGTACAACTCGTGGATTATGATGGTAGACATCAGTTTAATTACATTTACTTTTTAATAACATACAAATTTTGTTAACTTTATTTACTCTTCGACTTGAAAATGAAAAAGATGTACTACAATATTTTATATCAGACTAGTCTCTGCAGCTTCACCTGCTTGAAAAATTATATAAGTATTAAAACTGCATCAAAATCCATTGCATAGTTTTAAAGCTTACGGGACAAACAGACAGACACAAAGCGACTTTTTACTGCAAATTTTTTACTGTGTTGTATAACATCCATTGCTGTTTGCACTATTAAGTAAAGGCTTAATTATGATGTTTTATCATAATATACCCAGTCTTGCCATAAAGAGCTATCTTATTTTTCTATTGCAATTAAATTTTATTACTTTTACAATTGTGTTAGTTTAATATATAAATATAAAACAATTTAAAACATAAAGAGCTTATGTGATGATGGTCTTCATTGGCCACAAACAGTCCTTAAAACGTTGAGACCAGTTTTCAATAGAAACACACACTTTCATGGGAAAATTTTTCACTGCCAATCGTATGGATTGTTTTAGGGACTCCAAATTATCATGGCATTTAGAGCAAGCCTAGCCATACTCTCTAAAACTGACCATAAATCATAATCCAACGGATTAAGATCGGGACTAGATGACGGCCGGTCTTCAGCTCTGATGAAGTCAGAAACGTTTGATTCCAACCAAGACTGCGTGGACCGAGCTTTGAGACCCGGCGCCGAGTCCAGAAGGACCATTCTTGGTTATGACCATGGTGTTGTTAAGGGGCTTAACCACCTTCTCCACCAAACCATCACTCAACTCGGATAATGCCCTCATTGCACTCTGTCGACTAATTGGAAAGCTTCCTTAGAGCTTTGAGCATAAATACGGTCATTTTGTGTGTTAAAATGTTGCTCAAATGCAAAAACTCACCCGTAAACAAAATGTTTTTGTGACCTCCCTTTGTGTACCGCTTCAGTAGTTGTTTCGATTTTACCACCCTATTCTTTTTTAAATTATCAGTTAAGAAATGACCAGTGCGTCTCTTATAGACTAAAATACGCGACATTCTAGGTGCTATCTTTGTCTTCCGAGATATCTTTTGCTTTCGGACACTTCTTTCCTCTACTGCTTTGACCACCTTTTTCGTACGAACACTACCTGGACGGCCAGATCTTTTTCTGTCACAAGCAGAGGAGGTCTCATTATACCTGTTAATAGTCTATGGAGAGTTTTAAAAATTGCATTTGGCTCTATACCTACTTTGTGGAATGCAATTTCAGCGATTTGGATCTCTTTATCACCCCACTCCATTCTAATATCGCAAAATATTGAACAATGTACAATGTATTGGCGCAAAAATAAGAAAACAATGAAAAATCACATTAAAATGACAGATTCCAAATACAAAAATGTAATATTTTGTTTATTTTTAATTGTAACAGTATTTATGGCCAGACTAAGTAGTATGGGCTTCCATTGGTGAATATATTAGGCTTTGTATGGATAGGGTACTTAAAAATGATAGATAATGTTAAGCCCGAAATATTTAATGCAACTGGTTATAAATTACAAATAAACGATATTAAATACATGAACAGCGCGCGGTAACGCATTATACTCGTATTAAAACTATGCAAATGTACGGGTTTGCTCGTACATACTCCCCCGCAGAGAAGTTTAACAACATTAAAACTTTTTAGATATGTACATTATTAAAAGACAATCAACATTAAATAAAAACGAGAACAAATTGGTTGACAAATGTTATACCTACATACTTAATGGACACCACCACTCACTATGCTTGTTGACAATACTAAGCAGGGAAAGGCCGTAAAAAACCAGGGTAAGGGTGTGGTCGCAGCTACGTCCATTGCCCAGCGCCTCCGGGAAGCACTGAGAGAATTCCCAACCAGGGTAAGGTTGTGGTCGCACCTACGTCCATTGCCCAGCGCCTCCGGGAAGCACTGAGAGAATTCCCAACCAGGGTAAGGTTGTGGTCGCACCTACGTCCATTGCCCAGCGCCTCCGGGAAGCACTGAGAGAATTCCCAACCAGGGTAAGGTTGTGGTCGCACCTACGTCCATTGCCCAGCGCCTCCGGGAAGCACTGAGAGAATTCCCAGTGGCGGGGGTTCAAGTCCTGAAGATGACATTTCACATGATTTGAAATATAGATTAACAAAGTACGACTAGAGAGCAATTAATATAGATTGATCGATCAACACTATCTGTTGCCATGCTATTTTCACTAGCTGCCCTAGATATTTTCAGTGTGGACTGTTCATTAATGATCCCTGTAGATTTCTAAATTGGAGTAAAATCTCTCACTTGAACAAAATCATTCGTGTCCTTATAAAAATTTGTGACACCAGCTCTTTCTGTCACAAATTCAATAGTCATCATCATCAGTCAACTGGCAGTGTGGTGTGGGTATCCTAACGAGTAAAGTGTGTGTGGGTGTGCGGGTGTGGGAGCAGGACTTCGAGATAGCGGGCAGCGGCGCGGGGCTGGCCACGGGCTCGGCGGGCTCGGGCGGCGGGCGCTCGCCGGCCGGCACCGAGCTCACGGAGCGCTCGTGGGACAGCCACGCGCAGTACCGCGCCGCGCCGCCGCCGCGCGCGCGCCCGCTCGCGCCGCTCTACTGCCGCCTGCGCCACCTGCTCACGCCGCACGGCGCCGCCGCCACGCTCATCGTGGTACGTCACCCATTCATTGTTCAATGTTGTAGGATCATTGGCTTCTTTATCGACCACCTGCCGACCACCTACCTGGTCGATTTGGTATCGCCGCAGAACGTGTCAATTTACTTGTGAAAGGGACCACATTTGGTACCCGGTCATTTCTCATAACTTCTGTGGAAATCGTCCCGCGTCGTCGAGATCGGGCGTTATGTTTTGGACAGTAGTCATGTTGTAAGAAGCAGTGGTGCGTGTGGACCGTGCAGGTGGCGAGCCTGGGCGCGTGCGCGTGCGTGTGGGCGGGCGCGGGCGGCGGCGGCTGGCGCGTGGCGCGGCTGCCGGGCGGCGCGCGCGCGCAGCTGCTGCTGCTGGCCGCGCTGTCGTCGGCGCTGCTGCACGCCGCGCTGCTCGCCATGCACGTGACGCGCCTCGCCGCGCTGCTGCCGCTGCGCTGGGACTGGCTGGTACGTGCTTCCACTTCTGCCACTCGCCGCGGCCGGGCCGCGGATTAAATAAACAAAGGGGGACGTGGGCCTCAACCTCGGGCCGCGGATTAAATAAACAAAGGGGGACGTGGGCCTCAACCTCGGGCCGCGGATTAAATAAACAAAGGGGGACGTGGGCCTCAACCTCGGGCCGCGGATTAAATAAACAAAGGGGGACGTGGGCCTCAACCTCGGGCCGCGGATTAAATAAACAAAGGGGGACGTGGGCCTCAACCTCGGGCCGCGGATTAAATAAACAAAGGGGGACGTGGGCCTCAACCTCGGGCCGCGGATTAAATAAACAAAGGGGGACGTGGGCCTCAACCTCGGGCCGCGGATTAAATAAACAAAGGGGGACGTGGGCCTCAACCTCGGGCCGCGGATTAAATAAACAACGGGGGACGTTCTTATCTTCTTTCTTTTCTTTACTAGTACTAATTTAAGAGACCTCTCTAATGATACCCTGCACGATGGAGTAGACGCGAGAAGATATATCATTCCCACTTTACGTGTATACCCAAAAAAAATATATTTTTAATTTTTCAAAATTTTATTTTAGCACTTTGTCGGCGTAGTAAATAATACGTCTAGGGCAACATTTCATGATTTCCAGCACTAACCTTTTGGGAGGAAATCCGAGCCGACAAACATGACAAAACTATAAGGGTTCCGAAATGTTTACTATGGAACCCTAAAAAACAATATAATAAATATACACGTGTTTCATATTAGTGTGGTCATATTTGACCCTCGTTACACATGCGCGTTGAGTTAACTATACGCACGGACAAAATTGCAAATACAAGTTTAGTTAAAACTTTTAAGGTGTCATGTAAATTTAATTGATTTGTTCATTTAATCGATATTTTATAAACCCAACACTACCTAGGGTCAAATTTATTCGTAAGGTTCAGTCCTCTTCGATGAATCGTAAACAACTCTTATTTCATATGCTCCTGGTACAGAATACTATTTTGTAGTAATGATAGGTTGTGGACTTTAAAACAACAAAAACTAACCGATTTCATTGTGCATGTCATCCTGGTAGATAGGTAGGTACCGTGTTCCACAATAAACACAACTAACTCACTAATATCACGATACTTAGATAAACATTATTGAATTTAATAAAAAATACACTTCCTACCTAAGATACTAATAAACACAAAACTAAAAAGTAGGTACTAAAGTAACGGCTCGAAATGTTCGCCGCCTTGATCAATGCACAGTTGGGTCCGTCGCATCATGCTGGCAGTTACATTACACAGCATGTCTGGAGTTACACTGCTAAATGCATCAAATATTTTAGACTCCATATCTTCACGCGTGAGACATACCGCACTGTACACTTTGTTTTTGACATAGCCCCACAATAAAAAGTCAAGTGGTGTGAGATCCGGTGACCTCGGAGGCCAAGGTATGGGACCACCACGTCCGATCCACTGGTTAAACCGCTCATCTAAATACGCCCGTACATCTCTCGCATAATGTGCTGGCGCTCCGTCTTGCTGGTACATCATATTTGTGTACGTTTCTAAGGAACGCGAGGTAATTTTCACCGTTTAGCGAACTCGGTAGCACGAAAGGACCAATTAAAATATCTCCGATTATTCCCGCCCAAATGTTAACACGCCACTGATGCTGAAAGTTGTTTTCTGCAGATGCGTGTGGGTTCTGATGAGTCCATACATGTTCGTTATGTTGGTTACTGATACCAGCACGAGTAAAAGATGCTTCATCGGTCCATAAAATACGGTTCGCGAAACTAGGGGATCGTTGTGCTTCCTCTCGGTACCACTGGCAAAAGTTGAGACGTGGTACGAAATCAGCCGGTGTCAGTTCTTGGGTGTGCCTGAAGTGGTACGGATGTTGACCATCTGCTTTTAGCACGCGCCATACTCTCAAATGATTCATTCCCAGAACAATTCCAGCGCGGCGAGTACTTGTTCTGGGATTGGATTGAAAATGCTCGAGAAAACTTTCTTCTTGCTCTGGTGGTACAACAGATGGTCTGCCTTCTGAGCGGGAACCACGGAAAGAACCAGTGTCATGTAAACGGTTCACCATTTTTCGGAAGCACTCCACAGATGGTAACCGCCGCCGTTCACCTTCGAGTCTATTGTCCACAAATCTTTCTCGATAAAGGCGACGAGCTTCACGCAGACTGCCATCGGCTGCCCCGACGCAAAGTATCATTTCATAATATTCACTATTACTTAAATACGCCATGATCGATTAACACAGATTACTACGTACGCCTAATATCAAAGTTTACTTGCAACTGAAAAGAAATTAGATAGTTGTAAGTGTTGCCCAAGTGCAATGTCTTATTTCCTTGAATTACGTCGTAATTTTGGTAAAAATCTAATAAAAGTACCAAGTAAGTAGGTACTTAGTTTTATTTATGAAAAAAAGCTAGTAGGTACCTAGTATAAAATAATTTAAGAGATAAATAATAACATAATTATTATTTACCATAAACACAGGATATTTCCCTAAGACCTATGAAATAAAATAAAATTGTTGAATGCCAGCGCGGCGTCGCTCGCATGATAGTATGCATGTAAATACATTTCGAAACCTACTTAAACCCATTTAAAAAAAAACCGCTTCAAGATCCGTTGCGTAGTTTTCAAGAACTAAACATACATTAGAACAGACAGACGGAAAAAGCGACTTTCTTTATCCATGTAGTCTAAGATTAGTAATTTATTACCAATTGCTAAAATGAACAAATATCCAGCATAAAAAAAGCTAATAAAGTCCCCGTTTATGAAGAATATTGCGTTAACTTGCAACACCGGAATAATATGGGTTTTGCGGTAAAATTTACGTGTTGTGACGTGTACGTCTTTGATATATGCCGACATCGCTACTGATACCTAGTTTCTTCAAAGCGGCTCCAATCAAAAAAGTGGGCGGTTCTCTTTGTAATTTTTAGGGGTCCTTAAGATACATATTAGTGAAACTGACACCAACACCTCCTACTTTTTCTGATATCCTCGTTCAACCATACAAGTTGCCACTTTTAGCGATAATGTTTTATGAACTTTTATGCATCACATTATCATGACGAATCGAGAACCTAAGTACCTACTCTTTTTTAAAGTCGGTCAAAAATAACCAAACACCTTGCAGATCATTTACTTCATGGTAAATGAGTCGAAAGAGAGTTCACGATATGGTAGTGCAGTGACTGGCATCCACCATCTCTCTATCCCGAAACTGAATACCTACATACTACTATACCCACCAGCGTTCTCAACAGCTACAACATAAACTTCTACACAAACAGCAGTTGTATTTTAAATATCTGTGCGGAACCAATTTATAAAAAGTGTAAATTTAAGGAAGACAAGAACATAAATGTTTCTTCTCTTTTCTTCGACAGCAAATGCGTTGCTCCTGGTATTTGAGTAGGTTGACAACAAATTACGTGTGAGTTGTGACATTCACGACAATCACGTGATACATCAATTCATAGAAAAACTTCAAAAATAACTTTGAGTAGGCACTCTTTATTTTGACCCCAAGTTGTGATTCGGAAACTATTTTGTATGATAACTATTGATAAAGTAACTTTATCTGTTGGTTAAAATTTTGAGTAACAACGAGACTGTCCGAATCTATTTCACTGTTTGGCAAACCTACTTGAGGTCAAATCTAGAGTTCATTCTAATCATATGTTTATTTTGTAGTGCAGTCTTAGAGCTTCATTTCAATGAGCTATCGATAAAAAGGAAAATTTATCGACTACGTCATTATACGTCAATATTTTATTAAATTAATTAAAGACCCCGCGCAATATATTATTTAGGCCCTACCCAATGCAACCTTGAGATATGACCACACTAATATGAAACACGTTGTATAAGGGGCTTCCATACAACAAACATGATACTGATATACGTTTTGGTACGGAACCCTTTGTGCACGCTTTATACTTGCCTGTCATTCATGTTTGGTTTCCAACTATTTTGTCTGCAATTGAAATGAAAAAATAAAAATATTTGCAAACGACCTATAGTCGATGTTAGTTTCAACATTGTATGGGTTGTTCAGGTATTTGACAGCTAACCCACACAATCGTATGTATGTATGTCGTGTACCTATAGTTTATAGATAGTCTGAGTCGCACTATGATTCACGTGAACTTGTAAATAATGTCTAATTAGCGCGTTGCGGCTCTAAAGTGACGACTGATTTGAGCCCCAGGATCAAATCACACTAAAATGGCATCGGCGCGACTGTTCGCACTCGCACCCGACCGCGACTTGCCTCGTGCTATTTCTATGCGCAGTTTATATTTTACATTTAACAAGGAATATCGTGTGTGCTTGATCGCTGTAATATTTGACTTTATATTGTAAAGGTACACGTACTTTTGAACCAAATAAATAATTCGTCGTAAAGTCTTCGTGATCTATTTTGCATGACATGACCGTATCCGATGCAGTTCGAGGGAAGAGTGAGGCCTGTGGAGAGCGGGCGCGGGCGCGGTGGACAAGACTAGTGGTAGTTAATATAGCATATAGCATCATAAAGCATCGTGCCATTTATATATAGCATTTAGCAAATGCTATTATGGTTTTCTAATATTGCTAAATGCTATCTGCGATATCGTATGATGGGCTGTCACAGGTGCTGCGCGACGCCAGCCAATCGCGTGCGAATTTCATTTAGCATTGTTGTTGTATTTTAGCAAATTAGCATTTAGCATCTGGGAACGACGGGATCGCACCACTCACTCCAGTCGTCGCATGCTCGTGATTGTTATCGGTCAAATGGCGCACCGCGTACGTTGAATTCTCGGACTCAGACGGCTCCCGTAATAAACAGAATTTTGATTTCTGTATATACAAGCAATGAATTTTTAAATACGCCTATAATTTCTTTACATACTATTATATTTTATTTTATATTAGTTAATAAATGAATCAATTATATACAGTCCTAAGCCTGAAAAGTATGAAGGAAAGTTCATTGTGCAAATGTGCACCATATTGTATAAAATGCATAAACCCGATGTATAGCGAAGCGAGCGAAGCTCAATCTTAGGCGACTTAAGTATTTCGTTTGTCCGGATACTCCTCCTAAACGCCTGAACCTCAAACTTACCTTCCTTCAAACTTACCTACCACAGTGATAACGTGTGGCGTGTGGAGGGTGGTTTAGAACAAAAAAAAAATGAAAATCAGACATACCATCGAAATATAATCATCGAAAACTTGATTTTCATACGTTTTGCAGTTAAAAAAAGTTTGAACATTAAAAAATAAATCGTTGTCGTTCGAAAATTTAACACTTCGCTCAGTTTTTTGCAACAGTAGCATGCATTGCATACCTAGTTATGTACCTATATAGCATGCTGTCAGTCCGAGTCCAAGTTGCGAATTAACACACCAGTCGCCGCGCTTGAATGAAATGCACACATCGTGTTGCTGTACGCAGCCTGCTAAAAATAGCACGAAAAATAACATGCTAAAAAAAATAGCAAATAGCATTTAGTAAGTTTTTGCTTTATAGCAACTTTGAACATCACTAGACAAGACACCGCCCGCGCCGCCGCGTAGGAGTCGTCAGAGTGCTCGCGGCGTCGCGGGCGGCGGCAAGACTTTCCAAGTTTCTCAAGCAATACTATGTATTACAATAATGAAGATAAAGTTTAAAATCATATGACACTGAAAAAGCTCGCCGCTGCCATTTCGGTGTGATTTGAGCCTTAATTGTGTCGATTTCTACGGCATTTATTAATGCCGAATAAAAGTGATGTGAAACGTTGCGAGTTTAAATCATTATGGGTCAATAAATTTTCTTGTTTTACAAATGTTAAGTGTCGAGCGTGTGCAGGGCGCGGCCACCAGCCTGTGGAGCTGCGTGTCGCTGGCGGCGGGCGGCGCGGGCACGCTGGCGGCGCTGGGCTCGCCCGCCTACCGCGCCGCGCCGCCCCGCACGCCCGCGCTGCTGCTGGCGGCGGCGCTGCTGGCGCTGGCGGCAGCGCTGCTGGCGGCCGCGGCACTGCTGGCGGCGCTGGCGGCGCGCTGGCGACGCGCGCCCTACCGCGCCGTGCCCCGTGCCTCGCCGCCCCGTGCGTCCCCGCCCCGCGCCGCGTCCCCCGCCGCGGCCGACGCGCCCTTATAGTGGCGGGCCCGCGAGGCTCGCCCCCGCCCTAGTCACGTCCGCAACTGCATATAAATATATTTATGAGAAGGAGAGGTGATTTTTAAATTGTAAGCGTATGTTTGTATTTGGGCCTGTATCTGTTTGAATCGTTTGCGTGACGTGATTATTATTGATGATTGTTGGTGGTCCCCGTGCCCGGAGTGCCCGGAGTGCCCGGAGCGCCCGGAGTGCCCGGAGTGCCCGGAGTGCCCGGAGTGCCCGGAGCGCCCGGTCGATCGGCGATGCGTCTATTATACATTGTATGTTAACATTATTAGTACGTATCGCCGGTGGCTCGAAGGACCAGTATGCGTGTGACACAGTACATACGCGCCATATTTACATTTGTCGTGCCTCAACTATGTATTATTTGTGTGTCTGATACATATCACATTCCAGTATTGGTTCAGACGGGTAGTGTAGTAGTGTCGCCGCCACGTGCCCACGTGCCCACGTGCCCAGGTGTAGGTACAATACATCTCCTACGTGTATCTGAGTACTTAACTTGTAGCTCCATGATATTGATATGTTACAATAATGTATGTATTACAAACAAGTGACAGTCTACTCCATAAGCGCAAATGTACACTGTGTTCGATCTCGATGAATATAATGAAAGTCATTTCTACTTTGAACATTTTAATGATAATAATTATAATATATGGTTTTATACAAATATGGTCTCTAGTTTTATTTTCTCGAAGCACATTACTGCATTGATTAAGTTAGTGAGGCGTTAACTATCTAGTTTGTGCACATTCGTGAACATGAATCATTAACTTTTAAGTTATATTGATGAAAATTCAAGAATTGTCAACAAACTTTGATTTGAAATTTATATCTTCTATAGGCCGATTCTTGAAGACCGCGGCACAATGCTGCGGCCGCCCTTACGTCCACGGACGAGCGTCTCTGGTGAGCACTAGTATGTAAGTACTATTCCCTATTCTGTGGTCCTAGTAAGAATTTCCAGTAGCGCGGAGAGATATTAGTCTGTGGCCTCTACTTGTGGCTGCCCTAACTAATGACAATGTTTGGTTTCTGCAATTGACCTCACTTTAACGTCATGTAACGTGATTTGCATTTGATGGTGATAGTGAGGTGTAATTGAGTGCCGCCATCTAGCGGCACCGGGGAGTAACTGTTACTGCGGACTCCTCGCTTCACAGACGAGCCCTTGGCTACTGTATATCGACTGTAACGGTGTGGATTTCACAGATGCCCAAAAAGGGCCGTCTGTCAAAGCAACAAACTGTTTAATACTGGCAACCCGACACGCGCAGCGGCGTTGTCCATTCGTGTTTCCCTTTCGTGAGCCCTTCCGTCCGGCGAGTCGGCTCCGAACTAACCACACGGTTCTAGACAAACCTAGCCCCTGCGCTTTGTCATTTACTGCTGCACCAAATGTCGCCCTGTCTTCACGCTTCTTCTTCAAAATCTGCAATGGCAGTGCCACAAAAAAAAAGTAAACGTTTCACAGCGTCCCTAGGAAACCCCACGACTTTACTTTTCGAGGTGGAGTTCACTAACGTCCGTGGACTCCATGCGAACCTTGATGCCGTCCACAATGACCTTGAGACGGCACGGCCCGCTGTGATGTTCCTCACGGAGACACAAATACGCCGCCCTGACGACACGTCTTACCTGTGTTACCCCGGCTATGTCATCGAGGAACAATTTCGAGACAAAGCCGGGGTGTGCGTGTTCGTTAGGGCGGATGTTTGCTGCCGCCGGTTGCGCTGCCTAGAGAACCTCTCCAACTCCGTCCTTTGGCTGCACGTAGACCATGGCTCTGTGAGCCAGATCTACGTGTATGGATCTACCAAAAATCAAAATATCTTTATTCATGTAGGTCACAAAGTAACACTTATGAACGTCAAAAAAAAGAAAATGCTTCTACATTTACATTTACCGCCAGATTCGCAAGGCAATAGGTAGAGCCTGTGAGGAAAGAACCTGGCAAGAAAAACTCACGGCCACTCTTTTTATTCGCCAGTAAATACAATGATTCTGTTACAACAATAAAAAGAGGGCAAGGGCAGTACGTGACCATGTGTGGACCAAGTGAACTTAAAAATTATGAATCTCTGTTATTCACAAAAAAAAGTCAAATACTAGTTAAAGGTGCCTCATAATCTCAAAGTACCCATACCTTACAATATCATAATAATAATAATTTAACAATAATAATACCGTTCCCACACAGGGGATTCTGAGACAACAAAGCTCTTCCAGTACCTCCGCCAGACGGCTGATGAAGCGCAGGTGCGGTTCCCGAACGCTGACATAGTATTTCTGGGGGACTTCAATGCCATCACATTGAATGGCTGGGGTCCCTCAGGACTGATCATGCGGGTAGGGCCGCCCATGCGTTCGCTCTCTCCCACGGTCTGACCCAGATGGTATGCGGGATCACCTGGTTACCAGACAGGTCAGATCACGCGCCCGCTCTGCTGGATTCACTGCTGACGAGTCGCCCAGCCCAGTACAGTGTTTCGGTAGGAGCTCCATTGGGTAGTTCCGACCACCGTGTTGTTCACGCTGGCATGAAGGTGTCACCTCCTGCACGTGCTGTACAAACGTCACGACGACTATGGCACTACTCGTCAGCGGATTGGGACGGTCTACACGATTATTATGCGTCCGTCCCATGGAGCCAGCGCTACTTTGTAGGAAAGGCTCCTTCGGATAGGGCCTGTACGGGCTCTTTGTGGCTAATTCCCGGGTCGACGACCGTGGCCTGCAGCCCCCCTGCCATCGCCAACTGTGGCCACACTATGCCTGACATTGTACTCAGGCAATGCGATGTACGGGCAGTGCTGCGATCACTCGATACGCGGAAAGCCAGTGGCCCTGACGGCATTCCGGCGGTGGTACTACGGAAATGCGCAGCTGAGTTGTCTCCTGTACTAACTCGTCTGTACCGCCTGTCTTACTCCACAGGAATCGTGCCGGAGGTCTGGAAGGAGGCGAACGTACAAAAGGGGATCGGTCTGATCCAGGCAACTATCGACCCATAACTGTCACCTCAGTCATCTGCAAGGTGTTTGAGCTCATCATCACATGCAGCTCATGCGATACCTCGAAGATCACTCGCTAATAAATGATCGGCAATACGACTTCAGGCCAAAACGATCAACGGGTGATCTTCTGGCATTCGTAACGCATGTCTGGGTGAGGCTATGGAAAGGCACGGCGAGACCTTGGCGATTAGCCTGGACATCGCCAAAGCCTTCGATAGAGTCTGGCA
>OY748301.1:20082361-20138126 GCA_963556515.1 Nudaria mundana
TGGGTTCTTTAAGCGGAGCGTGAAGAGGCACATCTATAGGTCGTCAAGTTGAGGGCCATTCTCTATCTCTCTATAGTATTGTGTGCTGAGAGAGTGGCCCACAATCGCTAGACGTAGTCACGACTTACCACCAGGTGGGCGGCGTCAATTTGGCGAACCAAATATAAAAAAAAGAAAAAGGGAAACAACAGGAAACAATAAACCAAACAACAACAGACCACAACAAACGTGCCACAACATACTTTATCGTCACGCAATCAACCCACATCCATCTATATTAATATTATAACGGTGTCGTCGGCCGGAGCTGGCTGTACACCTAGTCTTCGTACCCGGCGCCTTCTGCGGCAGCTGGCCATCGCCGCGCCGACAGGGTTCTGCGGAGCGTCCAGTAGAAGGCTGGACGCGCCTCGAATGGAATCGGGAGACAACGTTACACGACAATATTGTACTAGACTATATAGATAATAAACCTTGTATTGACACTAGAAGGTATTCTTGAACTATTATTCGCGCTAAATACTCGTATATTGAGAGAGTTAATTAAATCATTTAAAAGGCCAGGAACGATGTGCTCAGTGCCAAGCGCGCTATTGTGACACTGTCCTCGGAAGCAACCAGTCTCGTTACCATCGAGGAGCTCGCGGTGGATCCCGTAAACTGACAATACAGACCGATGGGGTCTGTATTGGGAGTCTTAAGATAAAGTCTAAGGTATTGTCAGATAACCTGTTGTCAGGTTGCTAGTTACTGTTGTCAGAGCTTATAGGTATAATAAAATTATAAATAGGAAAAATTTCATTGTTTGTTTGCATCGAATAGTCTATGAAACTATTGAACCCATTTTGGCAAATTCTTTTACTAATAATGTAATTAGTAAGTATTACTACAAATTTGGCCCTCGAGATTGTCAACATGTGGCATGTAAACTCAGCTGTTATTGTACCGATAGTCGTTTCCGTGCATGGACTGATCGCCAAGAACCTCGACCAACACCTACAGAGGCTCTCGTTAGACAGTTGGCTCAAGAGACTGATGCAGATGGCAGTGCTACTCGACACGGCACGCATTGTGAGGAAATTCCTGTCTCTGGAGCCCTAACCACTGGTAGTTTCCTTGTACTCGATGCCGGTGGGTCGCTTATTTTTATATTTTTAAATATATTTTTTATTATATAGATATTTTTAAATATATTTGTTTTTGTATAGATATATTTAAAAATATACAAAGTAAGTATTGATTAAATGTAATTACAATCCCCGAGTGCTTAAACTTTACTGTTTATCCCGGTAAAGCGTTCCTTTGGGAATTGGGAACGAAA
Organism: Nudaria mundana; assembly: GCA_963556515.1. Taxonomy (NCBI): domain Eukaryota; kingdom Metazoa; phylum Arthropoda; class Insecta; order Lepidoptera; family Erebidae; genus Nudaria; species Nudaria mundana. The sequence goes on from OY748301.1 coordinate 20,083,683, forward strand.
AAACTAAATCACGAGCCGCTGTGATCAGCTAGTGCTTAAGTGTTGTGATCGAACGACACGGTGTGCATCGTCGCCATCGTCGCGTCGTCAACCAGCCTGTGTGTGCGTCACTCGACCTGTCGCCGTACGCACCTAGAGGATGGGTGTTCACTGACAGTTACTAAATATATAAAATTATGTACTTCACAAACTATGCATGGATGTAACTATGGGATCCTGGCGACTTTCTTATTTGGGTTTAATGAAAACTATTGGGATGCTTGGCCACTACAATGATTATGGTGGCTTTATAATAAACTAACATAATTTATTATAGTACAACCATTGTATATTTCATTAATAGATCCTACTATCTGTTGGTGAATTATAACCAAATACAATACATACAATAACACTTTGTACAACCAACACCTTTTGTAACATATTTTGCCATAAAGTTTCATTATAATTTCAGGTTTTTGTTTGATTATTAGGTAGAAGCGTACATGGTACACTTACCTTAAAATTTTTAAAGTTAATTAACTGACATCTAAATTGGCAAAGTACTGATTGACTGAGTCCACCACAGAGTCTGGTGTAGGACGGGCCGCCACTCCGGACACTTCTATCCCAAGGTTTTGAATCTTATGTGCGGTGGAGTTGCCGATGGCAAAGTGTGGCAGTTGAGACAGGTTGTTGCTGAAGGTTTGTAGTTGTCTGTGTGTGTACTCACACCCAGAAGGACTGAAGAACACCATACAACATGGTAGGGTTGTCGTCTCACTTACTGCCATCAGATTACTTCTCAATTTGTCATTATCTTTGGTCTCATATACCGTGAGCATGTCTACTGTGAAATTGGACAACTTTAAAACATTTGGTAGAGTTTCAGTCTTAAAGTTACCACAAGGGAACAGGAACTTAGACTGCTCAGGATTCTCCTTGGCTATCAATTTAGCTAGATTTTCACCGTTACCTGATGTTGCACCAAGAGCTTCTAAGCCTAATAAACATTTAATCTTGTGACAGCTGACTTCGCCCACAGTGTAGATACGTCTAGAGTTCCATATAACAAACTTGGCAGGGTCCCAGCATTTAGAGACTGCTTCAACCGCCCTTGGACTAGTTAGTACCAGGCCAATGTAATCCTTTTGTAATAATCTATCGGATAGCTCTTCTGTCTTTACAAATTCAAATTGTAGCGGTTCGATGAACAGCGCCTGATAATTAATATCTAGAAACGCTTTGTGGTAATCTTCAGATTCACTCTTGAACAATATCACTTTCTTCATCATAACGAAATTTATATTAAACGAATCTGTGAAGAGCTCTCATCTGTCGCTCCACACTTCCACATAGTAGCTGACCCTGAAAGTAGAGATAGTAGTAGAGAAAGTTGAGATTGAAACTGGGTTGAATACTAATTACAAGACAAAACACTTCACACTTTCGGAGTAGGTCGTATGTGGTGCATGTTACGTAGGCATGCACATTAGTATGCATTTCATTACCTTAACTCGTAATGCTGCCTCAATAATGACTTCTTAGATTTGTTTTATTTGTTATATTTGTTTATTTTATGTTTATTTTTGTTTGTTTTCATGAAATGACTACTACACACTGACACTGACAGACATCACATGGATTGACTGATTTTGTTTTTCCATTCACTTTTTCTAGGGCAGGCTATAATCTTTAGACCATACCGCCTTCACAGCTTCACATTGACTGACCACAAGAATGAATTTCAAGAGTTCGGAGTTCGGTTTCGGAGTTCTTTTATTATCATTTTATTCTTAATGTAAACTAAGTATCATCATCATCACCATTTCAGCCGATTGATACCCACTTGAAAAGATATTGTGTCATATATTGTACCTTATATTGACACCCTGTATGAACTATACTATATATATATATATTATTTGGTTCACTATATCCTACCACATTGAGTGATGTACAAATATTCTATTTTATCTTAAATGCTATGAATGAAGCACATATAAATTGTATAAAGATAAATAAAATGTCAAGGCTATTTTATTATATTGTCAGAAAATTAATTGTAAAAAAATATTCCTACATTATGTCCGATTATGTCAAACAAAAATTCATAATAAATAGTATTCATCCTACTAATCCTACAAATATTATAAACGCGAAAGTTTGTGAGTATGTATGTATGTATGTATGGATGGATGGATGTTTGTTACTCTTTCACGTAAAAACTACTGAATAGAATTTAATGAAACTTTACAATAATATAGCTTATACATCAGAATAACACATAGGCTACAATTTATAAAGATATTGTGTGAATTGTTCAAAATATGACGCAGCGCGACGGGAACGGGAAAAAATCCAAATTACCACGCGGACGAAGTCGCGGGCGACCACTAGTAATTCATAATAATATCAAATAATATTCATAATTCATAATAATGTCACTAATAAATAGAAAATATAAAATTGTTGTAGTCATCATAGTAAATTAGTCAAATTTATCTAACAGATATTCATAATTCATAATAATGTCACTAATAAATAGAAAATATAAAATTGTTGTAGTCATCATAGTAAATTAGTCAAATTTATCTAACAGATATTCATCCACCGTGTACTATATATACCTATTAGGAACTTCTTAACTTTCACTTGAAATATATTATAATCTTCAGCAGATAATGTCTTTTGGCAATTTATTGTACAATTTCAGTGCCATTGCGAATACACTTCTATGTAACAATGTCGTGTTGGCAGGTAAAAGATGCAGATTACCAGACCTGCGGCCACTTGTGATTACAGAGAATTTACCCCAATTCCGTTTTAAACATGGCATAGTTAAAAGGTTCATGGTAATAAAATGTGGTTTACATGAGTCTGTGTTACTAATTCTAGCAATAGCTCGAATACAGCGTTTCTGGCCCCTAAACACTAAATCTTTAGCCGTCGCATTGCCTCAGAAAATAATACCGTACCTTAAAGTAGAGGCCACTAACCCTGATAAGCCACAAGAATGGCAGGTGAGGCCCCTTTTTTATGCCGCGACCCAATGTCTCGCCCGCCCCTACGTCCATTGCTGGGCGCCCCAGGTACGCACTCGGAAGTATTCCCTGTGGCGCCGGCGGACTTTGGCCAACTATGTGGCCTCTGTCTGGGGTTGGGTGGGGTTTTATCCCGCATAATTTAGGTCGGGTTTTATCCCACATCATTGGGTTCGGGTTTTATCCAGGGTCGGTGAGTAAATGTGCGTTCTGAGACCCACGACCCGGTCCCAGCGCTGACTCGCCCACGCTGAGCGCACTCCACACGCTCACAAGCGTGTGGAGTGCGGTGCCTTCGCCGGACCTCTCGCAGTGTTGACACTGGAGCGTGACCTCACGATGGATCAGGTCACCGTAACGCCTGTGCAGCCACTTGTCCATGATCGGTCCTACCGCTGCGATGGTGGTGTTTCCCCACCGTGGTTGATCGCACCTTCCATGTCTTTATGAGGTCCTGGCGGAGTTGGGAGCACTGAGCCTCGATTTCTCGAGACGCAGGCCTGTGGTTCCGCTTGAGAACCCCCTTGAGCCATTGAAACAATGACGCAAAGGCTCTTGCTTCCAGGTCCCATGGAGGGGTTCCGGCTAAGAGACATGCAGCCTCTAAGGAGATCGTGCGTTACTCTCTTAATATCTTGCCAGACCGCTGAAGACCTTTCAACGGTCTGTTTAAAACTGCCACGTTATTGGCCAACAGTCTGGCCGCCCATACGGCGGCGTATAAGTAAGGCCATAATCCGACTCCGTACCCCGGTACATTCATTCACATTGCGTGGCCCCTTCTCTTTCTTGAAAGTTAATAGATGCGAAAATAGGTAGTACCGTGTACCTAGTAACCAGAGACGCCCGGCAACGGACGTTAGAGCGGAGTTACAAAAAAAAAAAAGTACCGTGTACCGTACAACCGGTACGGTACTAGTGATGGTTAATATAGCATATAGCATCATAAAGCATCGTGCCATTTATATATAGCATTTAGCAAATGCTATTATGGTTTTCTAATATTGCTAAATTCTATCTGCGATATCGTATGATGGGCCGTCACAGGTGCCGCGCGACGCCAGCCAATCGCGTGCGAATTTCATTTAGCACTGTTGTTGTATTTTAGCAAATTAGCATTTAGCATCTGGGAACGACGGGATCGCGCCACTCACTCCAGTCTTCGCATGCTCGCGATTGTTATAGGTCAAATGGCGTTTTATTGTTTTACGCACCGCGTAAGCTGAATTCTCGGACTCGGACGGCTCCCGTAATAAACAGTATTTTGATTTCTGTAGATACAAGCAATTAATTTTTACATACGCCTATAATTTCTTTACATACTATCATATTTTATTTTATATTAGTTAATACATGAATCAATCAATTATATACAGTCCTAAGCCTGAAAAGTATAAAGGAAAGTTCATTGTGCAAATGTGCACCATATTGTAGATGCATAAGTAGACGCATATAAATGCAAATCCTTAATGTAAAGAAGATAGTATGACTGTGAAGAATAAAAATCTTGAGTATCACACTAGTGTGACGGTGAAGAAAAAAATTCTTCTGTTCCACACTGGTGTGACGGTTAGTCATACCCCTATTAAATGCATAAACCCGATGTATAGCGAAGCTCAATCTTAGGCGACTCATGTATTTTGTTTGTCCGGATACTCCTCCTAAACACCTGAACCGATATCCTTCAAACTTACCTACCACAGTGATAACGTATGGCGTGAGGGTGGTTTAGAACAAAAAAAATGAAAACCGGAATCGGAATCGAGGAATAATCACCGAAAAATTAATTTTCATACGTTTTGCAGTTAAAAAAAAGTTTGAACATAAAAAAATAAATCGTTCGAAAATTTAACACTTCGCTCAGTTTTTTGCAACAGTAGCATGCATTGCATACCTAGTTATGTACCTATATAGCATGCTGTCAGTCCGAGTCCAAGTTGCGAATTAACACAACAGTGGCCGCGCTTGCTTGAAATGCTCACATCGTGTTGCCGTACGTAGCCTGCTAAAAATAGCATGCTAAAAATAGCATGCTAAAAATAGCACGAAAAATAACATGCTAATCAAATTTAGCAAATAGCATTTAGCAAGTTTTTGCTTTATAACAACTTTGAACATCACTATACGGTACAGTAAAGACTTTGAACTTATTGCAAGCAAAATAATTCCAAGGTGGCAAGAGTTCAAATAGATGTTTTGAATAACTGAAATTGTTTACTAACTTTAGTTTAATTTACCGTTATGTTATAATCTTAATATATAAATAAGGATAAAATAAAAAATTAAAATAAATACATACTATATTTAAAAAGTCATTCCTTTTTTTTGCTTGGGTCGTTGCGCGAGGCCCCGGGCGATTGCCCTGTTCGTCCCCCCTAAGGCCGCTACTGCCTTTCCATAGCTATTTGGGTGAGCTTCTGCAAAAGGCGTATCGTCAATGGTCATCAAAATAAAGTATGTTTTTATATTATTATAGCTTAATTTTGACTAGATGACGGTGTGAGGATGTCCAAAATGTTATTAGGTCACGTGGCCATTTTCTGCGATATCATTGATGACAGTATGTATGTCGATGCTGCCGTGCTAATCTGGCAGAATATTTATGTTGACAGAGGCAGCTCCTACTAGTGTGGAATTAATTAAATCTCGAATCAAGTACCTACCTAGTTCATCTTCTAGACAGGAGCAGGGCCTTAGCTAGAGTCGAATTTGATGTTGGGCTGCATTGGTTACAGGCAGGGAGGAAGTAAAAAAAAAATCATAAGTTATTGTATAAAAAATCATGTATATCACTAACCTCTAGGTGATAGCTATTCGTAGGCAAATATTTTTTGTGGCAGAGTATGAGCATGGACCTAAGAACTATTAAATCCTCAATAATGAAGAACAAGCGAACAAGGGGTTATGGGTACTCTTGACCTGGCCTTTTGTCAAAATATGGCTGATTTGGTCGAAGTACCTACGTTCGCCTAGGTCGATCCTTACCTGCATGTCCATCCACACTCGCCTTATGTATAAGTTTCGTCAATCTTCTTTCATCAATCCTTTCTACGTGCCGTAACGTAACGTTTCTACGTTCTACGTACCATCTAAGCATCCCTTTTCCTATCTTAGTCACTACATCTTCTGACGCACCACAATTTCGTATCACGCTTCCGCACTTTACTTACAAATGCTACCCCCGACCCCGGCCATACTTCTTGGTCACTTGATGGTCAATTCATGATTTCAGACAGTTATACATATAGATTAAGCAGAAATGGTCACGCTACACAGCCCTGCCCTGCCACCTCGTTCGATACCAAATCAGTCCGTGTAAGTTCCGTTTATCCGGACACAAGCACTGGAACCCTCATAAAGTGATTGCAGTGCTCGTATCAGATTTGCTCACTTCATACATGCACAGCCTCACCACAATTCACTCCGCACCACGTCTCTAAGTCTATAAAAGCACAGTAGACCTTTTGTTTTTTGCCAGGAACTTTTCGACAATGCTACGTAAAGAGAAAACCTAATCCATGCATCCCCTTCCTTTCCTAAATCCAGCTTGCACATCCCACATGTTTTCGTTAGTGTCAATCGTCAATCTTCGGAAAAGTTGCGATAAGTATTTTTTTTATCTCAAACTATGAACAAACAATTTAACTAAGTATAATAAAATATCTTAGTTAGGTATTTTTAAGATGGTGGGCATTGCGATTTCAAGGTAGGGTTTTGCTCCACAATGACCCCCCAAAGCTACGGCCCTGGACAGGAGATGAATGAACTAATGAACTTATACTTTTCTTCCGTTGTTTCTGTTTCAAAATATTTGATTCTTCAATTGCACTGGAACTGAAGAAGTTCTTAGATATCTCTTGAGCCCACTCTTTAAGACGGAAGGCATTTTAGATTGGGCTGTGGTGGGGTTTCTAGGGTTTAGTTGAGTATAGCTGGTTTCTTTTTATAGACATCATTTTTAGGGTTACGTATTGTATGTACAACATACCCAAAGGGTAAAACCGTCTGTCACCAGGCTGTATCTTGGGAACCGTAATAGTTAGACAGATGTAATTTTTATAGATTATGTATTTCTGTGACAGCAATACCAAGAAATACCTATATTAGAAATACCTATTAAATATAGGTACTAAAAAACAGAATAAAGTATATATTTGAGGGATAAAATTGATACAACAATCGTCTCTTTTTTGCCGTTTTTATAAATAAATAATGGTACAGAACCCTTTGTGCGCAAGTCCGATAGCACTTAGCCGGTTTTTTTAATTTTTCAGGTGAGGTTCGTTAATAGGTGTGTATTCAAAGACATTAAGCAAAACATATTGGTGCTATATCAGTGAATGTGCTGCATCCATGTCACAAAAACAAGAAAGCTGTCAAGTCTAAAAGAAGAAAGTCATGAATTTGTGTCAAAAACTTAAACAAGACGCTGGCTGTGCTAGGCCTGCAAGGACATTGATATAATTAAAAATTGGGAATATAAGATGAATGGACAGTTTTATGGTCGTAATTTATTGATATAATCCGTCTATTACGTGGTGGGTGGGTGTGGGTAGTGATGGTGTTAAGTGGATGCACGAATGGTCTGGTGGTAACAGCGGTAGTTGCATTGCTGCTGTTACCGGTGCAGTATTATGTGCCAGATCTGTACACGAGCACCGAGAAGTCCTTACCGGAACCGGAGCAGCCTAACACTTTACTCACTGGGTTCAATTGGCTTAGTATAGCGGTCCTAAAGTCACCACCGCTGGACCTGATCGTCACATTAACATTAGTGTTACTAGGATTTTTCACATACCTTTGCGAATGGGTACAAAGAAAGCTCATGGAAAGAAGAATTGTAAAGGTATTTTCTAAAACATGTTGTTATTTATAACATTCCCCTATGTAAATACACAAACGTAATTTGATAAGTAGCACAGTACCATAAAAGACAGTAGGTCTAGGAAAACGACGTCTAGTAATTATCTTGCAAAGAATCGTTATACTGATGATGCTAACCGATGCACTATTGCGAAGAGGGCAGTGAACCACCCAATGAGCGGAGTCTTGTCTCCCGTTTATCGTTTTAACATTGGTTTATTATATTACCTGACAGAATTATATTCTCCGTAGAGGCTGCATGTCTCATAGCTGGGACCCCTCCATGGGACCTGGAAGCGAGAACTCTTGCGTCATTGTTTCATTGGCACAATGGAAACGCTGAAGTGGGACCACAGGCCTGCGTCTCGAGAAATCAAGGCTTAGCGGTCCCAACTCCGCCAGGATCTCACAGAGACATGGAGGGTGCCACTTGAGCAACCAAGGTGGGGAACCACCACCATCGCGGGAGTGACACTAATCATGGACGAGTGGCTGCAGAGGCGGCACGGTGACCTGAAGTATCGTGCGTCGTATATCATTACCTGGCACGGATACTTCGCTCACACCCCAGTGTCAACACTGCGAGGCCGCCGGCGAAGACACGGCAATCCCCACATTGGTGGGGTGCTCAGCGTGGGCGAGTCAGCGCCGGGACCTCGTCGTGGGTCTAGACGTGGATGCTGACCATGCTTCGAGCTATGGTCTCCGGTGGGAGCAGGTGGAACGAGGCGGCAGAGAGGGAGAGGGAGCGTTCCCCCTTCCCAATGATTTCCGAAAGAAGGAGGGTACGCTTCTTCTCCCTCTTGGCCGCTGTTATTACGTGCAGGCCCATCGACGTCTATGATCGGAGCATGAGGGCGCTTATGGACGCTTCGTTCGCTCGGATAATATTATAGGTCACTTACTCCTAAACAACTGACAAAAACTTTACATTATATCGATAACTTGTTCCTGCCGATATTTATGAAACAAAACATAACATAACATAGCATCACGCCTTTTTCCCCGAAGGGGTAGGCAGAGGTGTGCAAACACACCCACATCTCGCCAGCTATGTTAGGTCCCATGTAATAGGGGGCGAGCCTATTGCCATTTACCAGGCACAAGTTCCAGACTCTGGGATAATTATCTGGGTAAAATTCTAAAGAGAATTATATATATGAAACAAAGCTGATCCTATTTGTGAAAACCGTAAAAAAATCGTTATAAAGATTCGTAGACTAACGTGTAACTACTTAGGTAGGATAATAATAAATATAATACACTTATGGATCACTGTTTCTTTTTATATTAACCATGCTCTTTTTAGAGTTCCGTATTAAAAGTCTCGGAACCCTTATAGTTTCGTCATATCTGTCCGTCCGTCCGTCCTCGGCTCTCCTCCCAAACGGATAGTGCCAGCTGTATACATGAAACTTTGCATGAATATGTATATTTACTACTCCCACAAAGTAAAATGACTTACACGTAAAGTGGGAATGATATTCTCGCGTCATACAATACGCTCGTCGTGAGAGGTAATCGTATCATTAGATAGGTCTTTTAAAAATAATGTACAGGTTTTTTTTTTTTTTTTATATTTAGATCGACTAATTGACGCCACCCGCCTGATGGTAAGCTGAGGCGACGTCTGGCAATTGAGGGCGACTCTCACAGTACACAGGAATACTATAGAGAGTAGCCCTCAACTTGACGACCCAGTAATGTGCCTCTTCACGCCTTGCTTAAAGAACCCAGGATTATATGTTGGTGGAGACACGTGCGCAGGCAGGGCGTTCCAAGCCACCATCGTTCGGCAGAGAAACGAACGTTTAAAACGGTCGGTTCTCGCGAAGACTGTTTCTACGGTATGAAAGTGACATCTCTGCCCGGCACGCGTTGTTCGGGATCGGAAGGGAGAGGGTGGGATCAGATTGAAGAGCTCTTCAGAACACTGACCGTGGTAAATACGGTAGAACGCGGCCAAGGAAGCAATTGTTCGGAATGCTTCCCGTTACCTCCGGACAGTCTATAATGCGAACAGCGCGTCGCTGCATAGCGTCGAGTGCGTCCAGCAAATACTTCGCGGAGCCGTCCCAGAGGTGAGAGCAGTATTCAACGCAGGGTCTAATCTGCGTTTTGTACAGCAGACACCTCTGGTGCGGTGTAAAGAATCGCTTTACCTTGTTCAGTATTCCTAGTTTCCGCGAAGCTAGCCCAATACATCTCTCAATGTATTTTGTGTTATTGAGCTCTCGACGAACGTCTATGCCAAGGATGTCTAGATTGTCCTTCATTGGTAATATTGCATTCTGAAGAGTGGGTAGGGGAAGGAAAGGGGATTTTTTCGCTGTAAATGCACACGCCTGTGTTTTGTGGGCATTGAACTCGACCAAGTTCTCGGCACCCCATTGGGAGATACTGTCGAGGTTTCGGTCGTGATCAGCCACGAGATGTCGTCTCTCCTCCTCTATCACAGATCGCCCCGCCGTCGGACGAACCGAGTAACTCCCGTGCAATGTGCTGTCATCTGCATAGCAATGAATGTTCCCGAGGGAAAGCATATCATTGATATGCAGAAGAAAGAGAGTTGGTGACAGTACCGACCCCTGCGGTACCCCGGCATTCACTTGCAAGAAGTGAGAAGCCTGGCTGTTGCAGAGGACCCGCAGTCGGCGCTCGTTTAAAAAACTGGCAATCCAGCTGCACAGTTGAGGAGGTAGACCATATGCCGGAAGCTTGGAAAGGAGCGAAGCATGCCAGACCCTATCGAAAGCTTTGGCGATGTCCAGGCTAATAGCCAAGGACTCGCCGAACTTTTCCGTAGCCTCACCCCATACATGCGTGACGAATGCCAGGAGGTCACCCGTTGATCGTTTTGGCCTGAAGCCATATTGCCGATCATTGATTAGCGAGTGATCCTCCAGGTATCGCATGAGCTGCTTATTGATAAGGAGCTCGAGCACCATGCAAATGACTGAGGTGACAGCTATGGGTCGATAGTTGTCTGGATCGGATCGATCCCCTTTCTTGGGGATCGGTTGTACGTTCGCCTCTTTCCAGACCTCCGGCACGAGGCCTGTAGAGTATGACAGGCGGTACAGACGTGTTAATACTGGAGACATCTCAGCAGCACATTTTCGTAGCACCACCGCCGGAATGCCGTCAGGGCCACTGGCTTTCCGCGTGTCGAGCGACCGCTGCACTGCCCGTACATCACATTGCCTGATAACAATATCAGGCATAGTGTGGCCACAGTTGGCGATGGCGGGGGGCTGCAGGCCATGGTCATCGACCCGGGAATTAGCCGCAAAGAGGTCTGCAAGCATGTCTGTCTTCTCTTGGGCTTTGTGAGCCAGTGATCCATCAGGAAAACGCAGTGGTGGCAGCGAGGTTTGGCAAAAATTTGACTGTACGGCTTTGGCCAGTTGCCAGTATCCACGGCTGTCCGTGGGATGGGATGTGAGCGCCTGACCAAGCCGCGCGACGCGCTGGGCATCCGCTCTCTTGAAGGCCCTCTTGCTGAACCTAGTGGCCCTATTGTACGCTGCTTTGAGGCGGTTCACGTTCGGGTCACGCGCCACCCGAGCCCTGACCCAGGCGCGATATGCCGACTGTTTTTTCTGGACAGCCTCGGCACATTCACGCCCGAACCAGGGGCGAGCTTTGCGGATGCTGGCGACATCAGTGAAAGGGATATAATATTCTATCCCTAGACTGATCTCGCCAGCAACGGCAGCAGCGCTATCCGAAGGCGCCTTCCCTACAAAGCAACGCTGGCTTCACGGGACGGACGCAAAGTAATCGCGGAGACCGTCCCAGTCTGCCGACGAGTAGTGCCATAGTCGTAGAGTCATTTGCTCAGCACGAGCAGGCGGTGGCACTTGGAAGCTGGCGTGCACCACACAGTGGTCGGAAGTGCCCAGTGAGGCGCGTACCGACTTCGTGGGGTTTCTAGGGGCCGCTGTGTACCGTCTATAAACTGTTGCACTGTCATGGTGAGATATGGGGAAGCGTGAAGACAGGGCGATATGATTATTGTGATATGATGATTTGTGTTATGATGTTTTGATTTAAGTATCCGTTTGCGAGATATTTATTTTGAAGAGCATGTTCTTGCGAATACAGGGCGTCCCCCTCTCTCAAATCTAAACGGTTTGCGTGAAGATCCTGAAAAAATTCATGATGGCAGTTCTTATAATGAACTTTTAAAGAAAACTGTAACGGATGGTGTAACTCTGTTAGTTCAGGAGTTATAGAGGCTTTTGTGGGTGGCTACGGAACCCTATTCTATGCGTGACACGCCCTTGGCCGAGTTTTTTGATACTAGATATTTATTAAATCTCGACGTCTACATAACTGTTTGTTTTAGTACAGAATACTATACTAAGACAAACAGTTTTAGTATATTATAGTAATATAGACACTTCTTACTAAAAGTATATAGGTATTTATAATGATATAGGTATAGACTTGGGTATACTTAGGTATATCGTATAGTTAAGTAGGAGCATGTTAAAACATGTAGCTGAATATTCCAGCTGAACCAATACCTGGGCGCGAGTCTGGAGCGCCTGCGCGCCTGGGACGCCCAGCAGGAGCAGCAGGAGGCGACGCTCAAGATGGTGCAGAACGCGACGTCGGAGTACAACCTGCTGCTGTACCTGCTGCTGCGCCAGCACCGCTGCCTCACCGAGCAGGCGGACGCGCCCCCCCACTGCTACTTTGACAAGAACTTCGATGACGACCTCTCTTTTTTAAGGACTACTCAACTGGACGGCTGATATTCGCGCTTTGTTATTTAATTATAGTGTTGTCTTTATGGCTTAGAATTTTATTTTTTTGCTGCAGTCGCGGCGACGGCAATGCTGTTGTTAAATGGTTGGTGTTAGTTATTGTCTTGGTTTTAGTACTATATGGTGTTGCACCGCAAGTAATATTTTATTAAGATTCATAAACTGGACACTCAAAGGTGAAGTATCAACTGAACACACTTGATAACCTTCACGCGCAGGTCACCAAATGTTATGTTGGCGAGGGCGAGGGCGAGGGCGAGGGCGAGGGCTTGTCACTGGACTATTCTACGGCGGTATGTAAGTATCTACTGTATTAGTAATATAAGAGATATTTACTAAAGTTTGTCCTACTTATGTAAATTTCCATTTTCTGTTACACGGTAGGTTCGACGTGTTCAGACCACTTCTTATTATTTCGCTTCATTTTCTGGCTTTCACAGAATATCTAATTGAGTTGGAGAGTAGAAGTAGATTATTATCAAACAAATTGCTTAAGGCCTACGTGTTCTACTTTGAAGAACGTCACGACTCAACACTTAGTTCACGCTAGACGTGGTTTTGACCCAAGGTCTATCTTTACGGCCCTGGGGGTCTTTACATAGCCGTAGCTCATGAGATAAAGTAATGTGGTTCCGAGTTAGTAGTGTTACAGCTGACTGAAGTCGATGCCATGTATTTATGTAAGTACGAGTACCAACTACAGGGGGTTTAGGTACTGCTGAGCTACCTACTACTTATTTATGTAGGTATCTACCTACTACTTATTTATGTAGGTATCTACCTACTACTTATTTATGTAGGTATCTACCTACTACTTATTTATGTAGGTATCTACCTACTACTTATTTATGTAGGTATCTACCTACTACTTATTTATGTAGGTATCTACCTACTACTTATTTATGTAGGTATCTACCTACTACTTATTTATGTAGGTATCTACCTACTACTTATTTATGTAGGTATCTACCTACTACTTATTTATGTAGGTATCTACCTACTACTTATTTATGTAGGTATCTACCTACTACTTATTTATGTAGGTATCTACCTACTACTTATATATGTAGGTATCTACCTACTACTTATTTATGTAGGTATCTACCTACTAGCGCCGACACATTGAGAGGTAACTACTACGAGTACCAACTACAGGGGGTTTAGGTACTGTTGAGCTACCTACTACTTATATATGTAGGTATCTACCTACTACTTATTTATGTAGGTATCTACCTACTACTTATTTATGTAGGTATCTACCTACTACTTATTTATGTAGGTATCTACCTACTACTTATTTATGTAGGTATCTACCTACTAGCGCCGACACATTGAGAGGTAACTACTACGAGTACCAACTACAGGGGGTTTAGGTACTGTTGAGCTACCTACTACTTATATATGTAGGTATCTACCTACTACTTATTTATGTAGGTATCTACCTACTACTTATTTATGTAGGTATCTACCTACTACTTATTTATGTAGGTATCTACCTACTACTTATTTATGTAGGTATCTACCTACTAGCGCCGACACATTGAGAGGTAACTACTACGAGTACCAACTACAGGGGGTTTAGGTACTGTTGAGCTACCTACTACTTATTTATGTAGGTATCTACCTACTACTTATTTATGTAGGTATCTACCTACTAGCGCCGACACATTGAGAGGTAACTACTACGAGTACCAACTACAGGGGGTTTAGGTACTGTTGAGCTACCTACTACTTATTTATGTAGGTATCTACCTACTACTTATTTATGTAGGTATCTACCTACTAGCGCCGACACATTGAGAGGTAACTACTACGAGTACCAACTACAGGGGGTTTAGGTACTGTTGAGCTACCTACTACTTATTTATGTAGGTATCTACCTACTACTTATTTATGTAGGTATCTACCTACTAGCGCCGACACATTGAGAGGTAACTACTACGAGTACCAACTACAGGGGGTTTAGGTACTGTTGAGCTACCTACTACTTATTTATGTAGGTATCTACCTACTACTTATTTATGTAGGTATCTATCTACTACTTATTTATGTAGGTATCTACCTACTACTTATTTATGTAGGTATCTACCTACTACTTATTTATGTAGGTATCTACCTACTAGCGCCGACACATTGAGAGGTAACTACTACGAGTACCAACTACAGGGGGTTTAGGTACTGTTGAGCTACCTACTACTTATTTATGTAGGTATCTACCTACTACTTATTTATGTAGGTATCTACCTACTACTTATTTATGTAGGTATCTACCTACTACTTATTTATGTAGGTATCTACCTACTAGCGCCGACACATTGAGAGGTAACTACTACGAGTACCAACTACAGGGGGTTTAGGTTCTGTTGAGCTACCTACTACTTATATATGTAGGTATCTACCTACTACTTATTTATGTAGGTATCTACCTACTACTTATTTATGTAGGTATCTACCTACTACTTATTTATGTAGGTATCTACCTACTACTTATTTATGTAGGTATCTACCTACTACTTATTTATGTAGGTATCTACCTACTAGCGCCGACACATTGAGAGGTAACTACTACGAGTACCAACTACAGGGGGTTTAGGTACTGTTGAGCTACCTACTACTTATATATGTAGGTATCTACCTACTACTTATTTATGTAGGTATCTACCTACTACTTATTTATGTAGGTATCTACCTACTACTTATTTATGTAGGTATCTACCTACTAGCGCCGACACATTGAGAGGTAACTACTACGAGTACCAACTACAGGGGGTTTAGGTACTGTTGAGCTACCTACTACTTATATATGTAGGTATCTACCTACTACTTATTTATGTAGGTATCTACCTACTACTTATTTATGTAGGTATCTACCTACTACTTATTTATGTAGGTATCTACCTACTACTTATTTATGTAGGTATCTACCTACTAGCGCCGACACATTGAGAGGTAACTACTACGAGTACCAACTACAGGGGGTTTAGGTACTGTTGAGCTACCTACTACTTATTTATGTAGGTATCTACCTACTACTTATTTATGTAGGTATCTACCTACTACTTATTTATGTAGGTATCTACCTACTACTTATTTATGTAGGTATCTACCTACTAGCGCCGACACATTGAGAGGTAACTACTACGAGTACCAACTACAGGGGGTTTAGGTAATGTTGAGCTACCTACTACTTATTTATGTAGGTATCTACCTACTACTTATTTATGTAGGTATCTACCTACTACTTATTTATGTAGGTATCTACCTACTACTTATTTATGTAGGTATCTACCTACTACTTATTTATGTAGGTATCTACCTACTAGCGCCGACACATTGAGAGGTAACTACTACGAGTACCAACTACAGGGGGTTTAGGAACTGTTGAGCTACCTACTACTTATATATGTAGGTATCTACCTACTACTTATTTATGTAGGTATCTACCTACTACTTATTTATGTAGGTATCTACCTACTACTTATTTATGTAGGTATCTACCTACTAGCGCCGACACATTGAGAGGTAACTACTACGAGTACCAACTACAGGGGGTTTAGGTACTGTTGAGCTACCTACTACTTATTTATGTAGGTATCTACCTACTACTTATTTATGTAGGTATCTACCTACTAGCGCCGACACATTGAGAGGTAACTATTACGAGTATCAACTACAGGGGGTTTAGGTACTGTTGAGCTACCTACTACTTATTTATGTAGGTATCTACCTACTACTTATTTATGTAGGTATCTACCTACTAGCGCCGACACATTGAGAGGTAACTACTACGAGTACCAACTACAGGGGGGTTAGGTACTGTTGAGCTACCTACTACTTATTTATGTAGGTATCTACCTACTACTTATTTATGTAGGTATCTATCTACTACTTATTTATGTAGGTATCTACCTACTAGCGCTGGCACATTGAGAATCACTGAATTTAAAAGAATTTAAAATTTTGAAGGCTCTTATGTTGTTATTATTCCTGATACATTTGAGGTGGACGGTGGAAATTTTATATTTCCCACGGTCCACCCAGGTGGTCACAGGTGGTCCGTTGTAAAAAAAAAACTTCCCACGGTCCACCCAGGTGGTCTCAGCAGGTGAACGGTGGTAAATAAGCGGATTGGACACAGCGTCATTCTACGGTGGGGTAAGTAATAGAATGTAATTAGTTGGCTGACACGATAATTTACTGTTTCATTTTGAATGTTTCCGATGAACTCCCAGGCTTTGTACACGGGTGTCAGTGCGGTAAAGTCGCACGAGATGACGAGAACAACACGACGTGACCCGACTGCAGAGTATAGCGTGTGTGATACAGTACAATGTGATACAATATGTGGCGACATGTAGACGTCGCGCATCGTCGTCGCATCAGTTGTCACTGAATCTTTCTACATTAGGTACGTCACGATACTGACCACGTTATTGGGAAACTTTGTTATAAAAAGCAGTTAGTTTCATATGTTATCTGAACGAACGTGTTGGTTAAACACGTAAGATGTCAGATATTACGAGTATTATTAACGCGAACATCGCGTAATTTACTTTAAGCAATTCTGCTGGAGCTTATATCTAGTGGTCGATCTTGTGACATGGACCGCCTGCAAGTTGCCATGTGTGCTGTAAGAGGTTCATATACATGGGGCACACTAAAAGTTTTGCACTTCTAGCTAATCGGAACTATTTGAATTTCGAATGTTATATTTTTTTAAACGTTGCATCCTTCTTAGTAATAAAAAGAAACAATTGGCGGGAAATCATTTGTCAATTGTTTTTTATCACACATCAAATTTCTACGTATGCAACGAAAATGGAATTAAGTCGAAAGGATTTTAGAGCAATGATTTTCTATGATTTTAAAAGTTCTCTCTCTCCGCAAGACTGTGCCGCTCGTCTTCAAAATGCTTTTGGGAGAGAAGCACCTTGTTTGAGCACCGTGAGGCGATGGTTTGCTGAATTTGAGAGAGGTCGAGTTTCTTTACATGGCGAATTTCGTGAAGGGCGGCCTTCAACTGCCGTCAACGATAATAATGTGGCTACTGTTAAGCGGTTAATTGAAGAAACCCCGCGGATTACCTATGAGACAATTCGAGGACTATTGGGGATTGGTATGAGTCAAATCCAGAAACTTCTACACGAAGAATTGAAAGTTCGGAAACTTTGTTGTCGTTGGATCCCTCATGAACTGACAGCGGAGCAGAAGCGGGCTCGCGTGGAATGGTGCTCACAGATGCTACTGAAGTACGACCACGGACATTCTAATGCTGCTTCTGACATTGTCACAGGAGACGAAACGTGGATTTATTGTTTTGAACCCGAAAAAAAAACAACAATCTTGTGAATAGGTGTTTGAAAATGAGAGCAAGCCAACAAAAGTGATGCAGGCGAGAAACGTTGGTAAAAAAATGATCGCGTTTTTTTTCTCACCCCATCTGTACAGTTCCACTTGAAGATCAAAAGAGTGTTAATGCCGAGTGGTATTCTACCATTTGTTTACCCAGGGTGTTAGAAAAAGTTCGCGAAAGACGACCCAAAAGCCGCGTTCTCCAACATCATGACGCTTCTTCACATACGGCCAACAAAACATGCCTTCAGATCTGTGGTCGTCCTGTTTTAAAAAATGGTTCGCATGAAAAAATGTTTAAAATGTAAAGGAGAGTATTTTGAAAAGCAATAAACATAATATTTTGGTTTTAACATGTTGTTTTTTTAAGTTACGCAAAACTTATAGTGTGACCTACGTATCATAACAGTATAAAACAAAGTCGCCCGTTCTCTATCTTCAAATTTTGAAAACTTTAAAACTACGCAACGGATTTTGATGCAGTTTTCACCAATGGATAGAGTGGTTCTCGACAAAAAACTATTATAGACTACTTCAGACCGTCAAGAAATAGTAGAACTCCTGTTAATAAAAATGTAATGTCTGACTCATCACACTCATTCATTGAGAAACCTAAATCGAGCGTGGATTCAGTGGATTTTTTTCGTGTATGAACATATCTTTGTAATGCATCAAAATATAGATAGACTATTTAATAAATCTGACTTACTCTGCGTACATCTTGATGGTTTTGTGGACGAGGGCAAACCCATCGATATAATCTGTGTCACGGAGCCTAACATGTTGACTGATGACCCTGTACACTTATACATACCAAATTTTACAATATGTACGAACGGACAATATGTATGTACGGGATAGCAGACATGGAGGATGTTGTATTTTAACTAAAAATCACCTAAAGGGGCAACAATTAAATGTCGTTAATTGGTGTAAAGCGGACATTCTAGAGTGTTGTGCCGTGGAATTACTTCCTCAGTCTCTGTTAATATTGTGTATTTATAGGCTAACAAAATATGATAATCACTCTATAGATAGGTTCCTGAGACTATTGGATTCCATGTTGAGCGAAATATATCTTAATCGTAATAAGAATATCATAATATGCGGAGACTTTAACATAGATATTATACAGAAAAGTTATGCTTCGAATAATTTTATAAGTTTGATGCAAAGCTACAATCTAAAAATAGGTGTAAAAACACCAACGCGGCTCAGTAGTGGCACATGCATAGATAACATTATGTATAGTATCAGAGGTAGTAGTTGCAAAATTGTTGACTTAGCATTGTCTGACCACACTTCACAAATTATAAAATGTCCCGTGAGGAAATCTTGCATATTACCGTATTGGTTTACATACAAGCGTAACTATTGTTCACAAAATATGACTACATTTTTAAACCACTTGAAATCGTTTACGTTCATTAGTACCTTTAATAGTTTGGATGCAAATCATGCATTTAACGAATTTCATGACATTTTTAAATTATTATCTGAACAATGTTTTCCACGTAATAAAATAAAAAAATATGCTATCAAAAGACCAAAATGGATTAGCAGGGGCATAAAAGCTTGTTGTAGTCGTAAAAGGGAGATGCTATGGAAGTTTCGTAAAGCTCCTACTTCTTATAATAAAAATAGGTTCAAAACTTATTCAATGCGATTGAAACAAGTTATTCGTTTGACTCGGAAAGCACAGAATTGCAATTTTATAAATAGTTCTAGTAATAAGAGTAGAGTGACGTGGCAAATTATTAATAATGACAAAAACAATAAATTATCTCAAAATATAGAAACAATTGAAATTGACAATAAAAAAATCAGTAATCCTCATGACATAGCTCAAATATTTAATGACTCTTTTATAAATGAAATTGAATGCACAGTGTGCAATAATAATATTATAACTAAAAATTTAAAAATTGACATGCAATGTAATTCCTTATTTTTGAATCCCACTATACCAGAAGACATTATTAGAATATTGGATAGAAACAGGCGTTACTTGGCGAAAATCCATGACAAAACAATAAATTGTGTGTGTCATTTGGGTTTTCTATGCAACTTATCAAGAGACAGTAATTAAATCAAACAGATAAGATCAAGTATTGGTGAATACCTATTTTTGGAACTTAGTTAGCATGATCTGAGGTTTCTACCCACATTAGTTATTGTAAAGAATCCTACATCGCGATAATGAAATTTGCACGCGTTTACTTATAAGCAAACACGTTCGAACCACGAATTTTGCTGTTCTCTCTGAGACAGTCTTGATAATGCCTCGTTTAGAGGCGAAACAATTGTCGACGTTTTGTTGTCTTTTTGATTCTGCGAAAAATTAATGCTATTATATAATTTAAAAAGTTTTTTCTTTATTCCTTACTCATCCAATCATCCATGGCAACATAAAATGGCAGCTTTCCACAGCTTACTGAGCAGGTTACTGGCGGTACCGTTGAGCCCACAGGCATTTGGTGAAGAATTGTCCATCATTTGCTACATAGCACAAAGTAATGGCTATGACGTAGGAATGGTTCACTCATTATTAAATAAAAAACGAAGAAAGGCTAGTTTTCATTTATTATATCCGATTCAAGATCCACCTAGGAAGTACACGGCCTGTTTGCCGTTCGTGGGTCCTGTCTCGTTGAGTATAGCTAAGATCATGAGGGAAAGTAGTATATTTGTTGCTTTTAGAACTCAGAATACCTTGAGGGAGCTATGTAATGGCAAGGATTCGGTGTCGGTCTCACGCAGATCAGGTGTTTATTTGTTGAGTTGTGATGAATGTGGTTTGAAGTATGTGGGACAGACTGGCAGGTCCTTCGATATTAGATATAAGGAACATAGAGCGGCGTCCCGCAATGGTTGTCCTGAAAAGTCCCTCTTCGCGAAGCATCTTCTTGACACTGGTCATTCCTTGAACAATAGTAACACTTTTAAAGTTTTACGTTTATGTGAGAAAGGGTTCAAGTTAAGTGTTTGGGAAAGGCTAGAAATAGTTAGAAGAGATGCGGACACCTTACTCAACGAACAAATAGATTTTCACACATCTCCCTTACTTAATCTGTTTGCGAACAGACAGACACATTAATTGTTGTTGGTTTGTGTGTGTCATTTGGGTTTTCTATGCAACTTATCAATCAAGAGACAGTAATTAAATCAAACAGATAAGGTCAAGTATTGGTGAATACCTATTTTTGGAACTTAGTTAGCATGATCTGAGGTTTCTACCCACATTAGTTATTGTAAAGAATCCTACATCGCGATAATGAAATTTGCACGCGTTTACTTATAAGCAAACACGTTCCAACCACGAATTTTGCTGTTCTCTCTGAGACAGTCTTGATAATGCCTCGTTTAGAGGCGAAACAATTGTCGACGTTTTGTTGTCTTTTTGATTCTGCGAAAAATTAATGCTATTATATAATTTAAAAAGTTTTTTCTTAAAACATTTTACTTACCATTGTATTATTAGAATAATTAAATCATTAAAAAATACAAATAGCTCAGGGTATGATGAAATTACGACAAGGGTGATTAAATCTGTATCAGGTGTGATTGCGCCAGTGCTTAGTCATGTTGCAAATCTGTGCATGGAGACGGGAACATTTCCTGACAGACTTAAAATATCGGTTATTAAACCTCTTCATAAGAAAGGCCATAAACAGAATCCGGTGAATTACAGACCTATCGCTCTTTTATCTATATTTGCAAAAATAATAGAGAAGGTCATATATGAAAGACTTTATGTATATTTAGAACAAAATGAGATCTTAACAGAACACCAATATGGATTTAGGAGGAACAAAAACATTAATATGGCTATTTTCAATTGTATGAAAAAGTCATTACAAATGTCGATAACGCGCGTCCAGTGGCTGCTTTGTTCATGGACATGAGCAAAGCATTTGATAATGTGGACAGAAAAATACTCGTTGATAAACTGGAAAGATATGGTGTAAGAGGGAATGCATTTGACTTATTTAAATCGTACTTGACAAATAGAAAACAATTTACACAAATAAATAAGGTATGTATGAGAACAAAAACCGAAAAAACATTCAAGTCTACTAACAGGTTAACGTTGTATGGTGTACCCCAAGGGAGTATACTAGGGCCCTTATTGTTCTTAGTATACATTAACGATATGCCCAAAGTAACTCATCATCCTATGGTTCTATTTGCAGATGATAGTACAGCCATATTTCATTCAAACAATGCCACAGACCTCAAAGACAATATTAATGATTTTCTCACTAAAGTAATTGACTGGCTTACGCGACATAACCTAAAAATTAACTTAGATAAAACTAAAATAATGACGTTTGAACAGAGGACTCAGCATGAGACGCCCCGGATACATTATGAAGGAAAGATAATCCAAGAATCCAAGTCAACCAAGTTTTTGGGACTTGAACTTGATAAAGACATGTCGTGGAAAACGCATACCATTATTGTTCGAAAACGTCTTAATCAATACTCATATGCACTACGTAAGTTAGCGAGGGTAGCTGACCGACAGACAGTATTGACATCGTATCACGCCTATGTTACCTCCTCATTACGATATGGCGTTATTTTCTGGGGTAACTCCACAAAAGCGGAAATTATATTTAGGGCACAAAAGCAATGTGTACGAGCAATATGTGGCCTGCAATCCACTGATAGTTGCAGAATGTGGTTCCCTAAATTACGCATATTAACATTGCCATGCCTATATATTTATGAGGTGGCTGTATTTGTGAAGTCGAACTTTAACCTATTTAACACATTAAAGAGTGCTCGTCATAAAAATAAAATACGCACCAGAACACACAAAAAAACGGTTTATGGTAAGGGTTTCTTAGGTATGGCACCAAAGCTATATAATAAGTTGCCAGATTCAATACTGGGCTGTAGAGATATGCACCAGTTTAAGAAAGAACTGTCGTCGTTGTTACTGAAAAAAGCCTATTACACAGTGACTGAATACTTGCTGGATGGCAGTGTCAGCTAGATATAAGAATTTGACTTTTGTTTTGTAATATTTTTTGCTATAAATAGACTAAAATGTAACATGACAATCGGAAATTGATGTAATAAGATGACATTTTAATTTACTTGAATTTTGAACTTTGCAACATTTTATGTAATTGATTATAATAAGGTAAGATTATGTACTTATCCAGAAATTGTGCTCCCGATTGAGCCACCTTCGAAAATTGCATGCCTAGTATTATGGTAAAGTATGGTGTGTCTGTGAATTACTGCTAACATCTGATGTAACCCATATTTGCAATGATTTATAAATAAATAAATAAAAGATTTTGTGTGTATAATTTGTCAAGCGGGCGAAGCTGCGGGCGGCAACGTTTGTTTGGCCCCGCAGCTATTATTATCCTCGTAAAGAAAATCAAACTATCTACTTTTTTTTTTTCAATTCCGCGAGACCGCGGCCGCTCCCATGTCCATTGCTGCGGGCGTCTCTGGTGACACTGAAGGCATTTCCAGTGACGCCCGGTGGACGTTGGCCACCTGTGTGGCCTTTTCGGGGGTTTGATCGGAATGAAAATCCCGCGTCGTTGGGAAACTATCTACGTGCCAGAAAGTTGACGTAAACACATCTAAATAATATACAAACTTCAAGTCGGTTTAATCACACGTAATAAATTGCGCGCGTTCCACTAGGATCCCCCAAGCCAGTACCCCAGGGGACTGTACAACACTCGCTATTCCACTTCGATCCCTGAGGGGATTGTACAGCACTCTATATTCCACTTCGATCCCCTGAGGTGAGTTTGTGAGAAGCGAGTCTCTGTGAGTAGCGCTAGCGGCGGGCGGCGGCGTCGCCACTCATATCAAAGCAGTATTAACATAAAATATTCAAAATGTCATTTCTCACTCATTATCTCGAGAAGAGATTTAGCTCCAACCAATTTGTCGCGGATCGCTGGGACGTTGTTTACACGCTCTGACTGTGACTACCGCCCACATAAAAAAATTTAAAGTCGGTATCAAAGACTTTATCACACAGATCGGTCACGTATCTGAAACTCAATTAAAACATTATTTAGCTTAAGTTTCCCGCTCCCGCAGTATTTTTCAACCAACTTCCATAAAAGGAGGAGGAAACGCTACACAAGTCGTTTCATGTGGCGTCCATAGTGTGTCCATTTGTCAGGTACCTAGGTATATCATCTTTGTATCTAGTTAATGGTATCGCACAATGAACAGTCGCACCGTGCGAGACCATATCTAAATGCACATGGCCATCACTGTTTCAATCCCTCGATCGTTTCTATTCATAACTATGCAAATGAGGCTAATGGCGGCTCCACACGCGCGGCCACTAATTCAATATTATGTGTTATGTATTCTCGTTACCGCAGTGCCACAGTAAGTGCTGCGGTTATTTAGTTATCTCACATATCTACCGCCATTGGCGGTCATTTGATGCAATCGTTTAGCAACAATACAAATGATAAGGCAGAACAGTTAGCTATACTTGCAATTTAGACATACGCATAAATTTCACCATTATCACAACTGTCAGTCTCAGCCCACATCGCTTGTACGGGGCTCCCGTATGGGCGCAGAGACTGACGGCCAACAACGCTGCCATTTTACACAGATCGTTGAGGACCTTGGCCGATACGAGGGTACCGCACGATCTCCCTAGAGGCTGCATGTCATGTCATGTCATGTCATGCCTTGCGTCATTGTTTCAATGGCACAAGGAGGCGCTGGAGCGGGACCACAGGCCTGCGTCTCGAGATATCGAGGCCCAGCGGTCCCAACTCCGACAGGATCTCATGGAGACATGGAAGGTGCCACTTCAGCAACCAAAGTGGGGAACCACCACCATCGCGGCGGTGAGACCGATCATGGAGGAGTGGCTGCAGAGGCAGCACGGTGGCCTTACGTATCGTGCGAAACAGATCATCACTGGGCACGGAAACTTCGGTGAGTATCTGTTTCGCATGCATCGTGAGGTCACACCCGCGTGTCAACACTGCGAGGCTTCCGGCGAAGACACGGCATTCCACGTTGGTGGAATTCTCAGCATGGGCGAGTCAGCGCCGGGACCTCGTTGTGGGCCTGGGCGTAGAAACGCTCTCGCTGGAGACCATGCTACGAGCCATGGTCTCTAGTGGGAGCCAGTGGAACGCGGCCGTTTCCTTCTGCGAGCAGGTAATGCTCGTGAAGGAGGCGGCCGGTAGGGTGAGGGAGTGTACCCTCCCCGCTGAGTTCTGAAGTGTGCGGCGAGGGCGCCGCAGACGTGACTACGCCCAGGACCATCGACCTCCATGATCGGGGCCTGAGGACGATGGATTAGCAACCCACCGTCCTTACAGAAGCAGGCTAGAAGGGCTGCGTGATGTGGGGCTTCACTCCGCCAGGCGCCACTAGGAATTCTCTCAGTGTCTACCGGAGGCGCTCGGCAATGGACGTAGGTGCGGCCACGGCCTAGGGCTGCGGAATAAAAAAATAAAAAAGCCCACATCGCTGCATCGCGCCAATCAGAATGTACAGCGTAGTCCAATATGTTCATGTACGGGGAGTGGCCGTGGCCGAGCTCATACACGAGTCAATCTGTGACCACGATTTCCGATTTGACCGGTTGATTTAATCCAATAGATTATGTCGGAGAGCCTTTCCCAGTGAACTTCGTGTCACTTCAAAATAAAATCACTGTTTTAATGTTCCCTTAACATTTACAAATATTTCAAGACTAAAATTTTATGAATCGGTCCAGCTGTTCTCGAGTTGTAGCGAGACAGACAATTTTTATTGATAAGAATAAGATAGATCAGTATAAGACACCAATTACTACTCTAAATAATAAATGATAAACCTGAGTTTAGTTCATATCGAATATTACCAGTTGTAGTTAACATCAGAGTACTAACAGACTGCTTTAAGTAAATTCGAGAACAATTTAGTTTTACTTGTTGAAAGTTTCAGAAACAAAAGGCAGGTTACAACTTAGGAAAATCTATATACAGGTGAATTTTTCAAGTGGGCAATTGACATTAAATATGAATGTTATTAAAATTCTAAGTTTTCCTTAAAATGCCGTATATCATTACTTCCCAGAATTTGATCCTTAACAGCAACACTATCGTTTGGTGTAATAATAAAGGGTGTGAATTTTTTTCCAAATGAATGGGTTCGATTCCCAGCTAGGATTATAGGTTTTAAAAAAATTTAATGATGAGGTTTTAAGTTTCATCAAAATCGGGCTCGTGACTCCTTTGAGCATTTGTCGCTATTCCTTATAGTTCCGGATTTGGCCATCCAAGCCCACTTGAAAAATTCAACCTGTATATAAAACAAAGTCGTGTTGGTTAAGAGATTAATGGCTCGAGAACGGCTGGACCGATTTCGCTAATTCCTTTTTTATTGTCTTCGTTATTATCAAGGAAGGATATTTTGGAAGAAAAAAAAATGTTCGGAATTTTAGAAAAATGAATGCGTTACGTTTGTCAGTGACAGCTAGTTAAATATAAAAGTAAATAAACAATGTTGAACGTGCACGAATCTAACCACAAATTGTTGTTGAATTGAACGCTGAATGAATCTCGCGGTAATGGACAAGTGGCGATATACGAGCGGGATGTGTTACTATACGCGTGTCCACCTCACCTACTGCAATATGTAGGTACTCGTAGAATGTAAGATGTAGTATATCAACATTTTATGTCAGCACTTTGTTAACGTAGTAAATTTACATATCCATGCAAAGTTTCATGTTTCTAGCTCTCACCGTTTGGGAGGAAAGCCGACGACAGACGGACGGATATGACGAAACTATAAGGGAGATTTTACTACGGAATCCTATGTTAGGTATGTTGTGTATGTACGTTTACTCGTACAACTTGGTCAAAAGAACCAGCGAGATATCACGATTTCCTTGTTATTGTATATTAAATACCACAGTGGAGTATAAGAGCATAAGTAAAAGAGAGGGAACATCCAATCGTAGTGTCATCTCCGTCAGTGAACGAAGCGAGAGTATTAATGGACGGTCAAACTCATCCTTAACATGCGACGTACACGTACATCACGTACACACGTACATCACGTACACACGTACATCACGTACACACGTACATCACGTACACACGTACACACGTACATCACGTACACACGTACACACGTACACACGTACACACGTACACACGTACATCACATACACACGTACACACGTACACACGTACATCACGTACACACGTACATCACGTACACACGTACACACGTACACACGTACACACGTACACACGTACATCACGTACACACGTACACACGTACACACGTACATCACGTACACACGTACATCACGTACACACGTACACACGTACACACGTACATCACGTACACACGTACACACGTACACACGTACATCACGTACACACGTACATCACGTACACACGTACACACGTACACACGTACATCACGTACACACGTACATCACGTACACACGTACCCACGTACACACGTACACACGTACATCACGTACACACGTACACACGTACATCACGTACACACGTACACACGTACATCACGTACACACGTACATCACGTACACACGTACACACGTACACACGTACACACGTTCATCACGTACACACGTACACACGTACACACGTACATCACGTACACACGTACACACGTACACACGTACACACGTACATCACGTACACACGTACATCACGTACACACGTACACACGTACACACGTACATCACGTACACACGTACATCACGTACACACGTACACACGTACACACGTACATCACGTACACACGTACACACGTACATCACGTACACACGTACACACGTACATCACGTACACACGTACATCACGTACACACGTACATCACGTACACACGTACACACGTACACACGTACAAACGTACACACGTACACACGTACACACGTACACACGTACACACGTACATCACGTACACACGTACATCACGTACACACGTACATCACGTACACACGTACATCACGTACATCACGTACACACGTACACACGTACATCACGTACACACGTACACACGTACATCACGTACACACGTACACACGTACACACGTACATCACGTACACACGTACATCACGTACACACGTACACACGTACATCACGTACACACATACACACGTACATCACGTACATCACGTACACACGTACACACGTATATCACGTACACTCGTACACACGTACACACGTACATCACGTACACACGTACATCACGTACACACGTTCATCTGAACAGGATCTGGCCTATACATTTTATGTGGTATTTATATGGTAACGAACACTCTGGTCATTCACCACGCTGTCTCACGCGTCCCCGCGCCAGGCTCGCGTGTTCCCATGCTATCCCACGCGTACGACGCTGTCACACACGTTTAAAGTGTCATAGCGCATAAGATACTCGCAGACACCACGTTTCACAAAAAGTAGGTACCTAAGTTGTGAAAAAACTACACGGTCGTCAAGATATTTTTGTAATCTGCATTCTGTATATTTATAACGATGGTTTTGGATTCAAATATTATATTATTTATTTGTAGCATGAACCCAATTTCCTCTTTTCGGCTGCTGACGATGATGGAGAGAGATGCTACGCGGCGTCAAACAAACGCGTATTAAGATAAATTATTCAAAATGTTATTTCTCAGAGCTTATCTCGAAGGATGCTTACACAATCTCGGAAAGGGATTTACCTCCGACCAAATTACCAGATAAAAGACAAGCGAAGTTAAATATACCTGGTTGTTTACACAAATGGATTGTTGTACGAGCAAGCAGCTTAATAACTGGAATAAATAAATAAATATACTTGTTTTTTTTTGTAAATGAATACTAATTATGCATAGGAAGCACCTGTCCAGGTGAAATAAAAGCACCTGGACTCCGATACAAACATTTTACATTACGAAGGAATATAAGTACAATCGTTTCATTACCAGAGCCCGAGACGCCCAGGGCTTTAATTGGCTGTGCCATAGCGGCTAGCTCGGTAAGATGTAGATGCCTTTCATCAACATTTCATCGCAAGATAATAGGTTTCAATTTTTTCAAAATTACTATATAACTGGCTATTTTGGACATAACCCATTATATGTGTGCCCGGTAACGGCCATAGGCTCGCCCCCTATTACGTGGGACCACAAATACTGGCGAATTGTGAGTGTGTAATGCACCTATGCCTCCCCCTTCGGGGATATAGGCATGATATGTGTCTGTTTCATTACTTTAGAAAATTGTACCACTGTAGTGACGTGGCGTATCATGGGGCTACGAACTAGTCTACGTTGCGTCTACGGCTACTCAGTAGGCTCTACGTCGTAGAGGCTATGTACCATTAGCGACGTTGATATCGGTTGCATTCTTTGTTTCAAGGTAAGTATACATTATTTATGTTGGAAACTAGCTGTGCTTTCCAACTTCACACAGTCGGTAATCTTTGTTACGTTACTCATTATAACAGTATCGTTAGAATCGGAACCGCCGTTTCAGATTTTAGCCGTAACAAACAGAGAGACAAAAACTTTCATATATATTTATTGAAAAACTGTTCAATTGGAATTGCTAGCAGGCTAGATTTAATTTTATGTTAAATATTGTATGAAACTATAACGAAACAAAGAGAGTTGTGCAACTGTGGCAAAGGTTCACGTAGTCTGTGCGTAGAAATGTGCTTAAATTAAGGTTAGGATAGAATTATAAAATAGTTGATTGTGTACCTAACGCACCTTTTTCTCGACTTGGAACAAAACATTTTTGTCCTCAAAACTGTCACGTTACACTAAACAAACACTTCTTAACTCACTAACAACACTTATTGTCAGTATTGCTAAATGTATATGTCGGTATGTACATAACTCGTATATATGTGACTGTCGTTGTTGTTGCTCCTGTACATATTTATGTATAACGAAAATTCAACTATATTTATGCGAACGTTACGAATCTATTATTGTTCAGTATCAATAACAAGCTATGTCGAGTTAATCCGGTGAAAGCAATTAATATTAGTGTGAATTCAATCGTGCAGATATTTGGCTATTATTTTATTTCTCCGTGTTTACGTACTCGTACCTGGACAATGTGTTTGGTTTGTAGACTATTTATTGTCACAATGCGTGGTTATACTCGTAACTAGATGTAGCTACTTGAATACTAGGTATATCTCTCTAGAGAAGGTCCCGCCCAGCTTAAAGTATACATGTAGGTATGTGTTCATACTGCACAGGGGCGAAGCTTCATAAGCTGAGGACTGCATGCCCGATATATGAGGTAACAAATACATAAAAAAATAAAGCAGTCGAATTGAGAACCTCCTCCATTTTTGAGGTTCGTTAAAAATCAAAGTTAAAAGCAGTCGAGATGAGAACCTCCTCCATTTTTGAGGTCGGTTAAAAATCAAAGTTAAAAGCAGTCGAATTGAGAACCTCCATTTTTGAGGTCGGTTAAAAATCAAAGTTAAATTACAACTGATTTTTTCTATTTTATTTCATGCGCTATTAGACTAGGGCTGAAGCCTTTGAAAATGGTAAAAAGTGAAAAAAAATCATAGTAGGATGAAACCCATTACAAAAGGACGTGAATATAACAAAAATGAAGGGAAAAATAATTTACGGTCGATCTGAGGTCGGGAAGAGGAAAGGGGTGAGTTTTTAAGGGTAAAAACGGTTTATCTCGATTTCCGGCAAAACTACAAGTCCTATGGAAAAAAATTAAATCACAAAGTTGTAGGTAATAAAGAGACCTACAACTTTTGTATTTACACTTTTTCACATAACCTCAAAATTATAAGTTTTTGGTTTTTTATTTTTATCTTATGCAAAACAATTTTTTTTCCACGAAATTTGGTGAAAACTTACCTTTTTATTCTGACTCTGTAATTTTTTTGATTTGAAATATTTATATTTTCACCTAATTTTGACTTAAAATCGAAAAAACACCCTAATTTTCAATCGAAAATTCTCACGTCAAAATATCATTCTTTCTGATAATGTAAAAATATATATACATTACTTTTGGTAAATGTTCTCAGAAAATGCAAAGAAAAAAAAAACTCGAATCCGAAATTTTTTTTTTAATCACTATGTACAATTTTGAGGTTGAACCTTTGTAAAATTTACACTTTAATTACTTGAAAAACGTAAGTATCCATGTTACATTAACAGGTAGAAAGACCTAGACCCGCCTAGCCCTTCCCCACTTCTCTATGAAATACCTTTTGATGGGCTAAAATTATCCCTAGGTAACTGAGGTATATAAGTTATCTTAAAATAGCAATAAATAGGCATCTATGCATATAATTTAAAGAATATTCTACAACTTTCTCAAAATATTAAATATTAAAAATTAACTTATTTGGTTGTTAATTATAGTAGTATATTTCGATTTGTATTTTTTGTTTATCAATGTAACATGGAATCTTACGTTTTTCAAGTAATTAAAGTGTAAATTTTACAAAGGTTCAACCTCAAAATTGTACATAGTGATTAAAAAAAAATAATTCAAAAACAAGGTACAAAAATTAAATATTTCAAATCAAAAAAATGACTGTCTTTGGGACATAAAAAGGTAAGTTTATACCAAATTTCGTGAAAAAAAATTGTTTTGCATAATATAAAAATAAAAAACCAAATACTTGATTATTTGAATTTTTCACATAAATTTGGAGTTTATTTGAAAAAAGTGTAAATGCAAAAGTTGTAGGTCTCTTTATTACCTACAACTTTGTGATTTAATTTTTTTCCATAGGACTTGTAGTTTTGCCGGAAATCGAGATAAACCGTTTTTTACCCTTAAAAACTCACCCCCTTCCACTTCCCGACCTCAGATCGACCATAAATTATTTTTCCCTTCATTTTTGTTATATTCTCGTCCTTGTGTAATGGGTTTCATCCTACTATGATTTTTTTTGGTTTCAGAAATTATCGACCCTGGTCTATATTATCACTACAGCATAATTAATCGCGGTGGCTAACGTAGTTTTTTATTATATCGGCTACAGAGTGAATAATATCGTTTTGAATTGTAGATGATAAATAACTCGGCCCGGGTTTGTCGCTTTGTTGATGCATATGCTTTTCCAAAACGCTATCATATTTCGATAATAATGAAACTAATTCTAAAAAGTTACCTCCATTTAACGGATCTTTGGACTCGTCATGTCCTCTAAAAGGCAATACAAGTCTTTGAAAAATACTACGGTTTTGGTCAACTTGCTTGTGTTTTGAAATTTCTTCAGCAAATTGGCGTGACAAGTGAGTTTTACTTACTTTACAGCACCTCAAATCATCACAAGGCACAATTTCTTCCATATTTAACACTAAAATAAACTAATTCACAACTTTTAAACAATAAAAAATGATTTTGAAATAATCACCCACTCTAAAAAGCAAATTACTACGCGAAACTGAAGTAAACAAACGCGAACATAGCATAGGTCGCCATGCAACCCATGTGCGACGAACTTCAGAGCAAAACCAGGCTTTTTGGCAGGCAGATTTTGCTATAACAACCTACTAAATGTTGTGGTATGCTAGCAAAATATCAATAGGTGTGAAAGAGAAAATGCAAGCCCGATTATAACGGGCATGCATTGCGTCTACTTACAACTTGTGCGAGAGAGATGGCATCCGCGCGCTCAACACCGTACAGAGTACCACACCACGTACAGAGAACGGTTAGTCGGTATAGGAGATTGACCCTTAACGCGCGAAATTTTGAAATAATCGTTCGAAATTTTTTAGGGTCAATATTACAGTACACAATATTATTTTAGGGTCAATGGTACAATATTATTATTATATTATTTCGAAATGTTTTAGGAAATTCCGGGCTTATGGGAATGTATGGAACATTCGCCACTGATACTGCATACATCTCCTTATGTGCAGAACGCGGCAAGAACAGAGACTATTAAAACTGTATCCGGAGTGATTTCGTCATTTAACTTTAGTATGAAACTAATTTTAAATTTTGCTTGGTAAACGGGCGCTGGCGTTCCGATCTCAACTTAAGCGATACTTAATCACCCCTTCGAGTGAAGTTCTTAATCCAACCCAACGTCCGTTCAAGATTTTTCCTTCATAATTCAGCAAAATCCAACTTCGAAGTCCGCAAGAGATTTAAAAGTGGAAGTCGCAGTTAAAGTTTTAAGAAAACTTTGCTTTTAATTTTGTTTTTATTGCGAAAAACGGAAGGACATTTTGTGAATCTTTTCTAAGAGATAATCCCTATCCCTTTATTTGTACTCGAAGGAAGCATAAACAATGTCCTCAGTGTTCGCAGAGAACGGTGCGCACAACAAAGAGGAGCTCGTTACTGACTGGTTTATTAACTAAAATACAGCCTACGTCCATTATCCCAGTTGTGTCCCGTCCCGTCCTCGTCCCCGACCCGTCCCCGCTCCGTCGCCGTCCCGTTACTGTCACGAGCAGAGATAAACCATTGACAGGATAAACTACAATGATTACTCAACTTGTTTCGTTGATGTTTATAAGAGGACGTCTGTTTGGAGGACCGCTTGTACAAGCTGGTACAGTAAGCTTCAGAGAAAAGGAACCCCCCTTGATAATGACATGACAGCATTAAAGTTTTTTGAATCATTGTGTATATGGCATGTTGGTCTAGTGGTTATGACCGATGCTTTGTGGACACGGCAACCGGGGTTCAAATCCTCGGACACAAGTTATTTTTTTATTCATATAATTATTATTTTTATTTTCTTAAGCACTTTTTGTTAATTAATATTTAAGGAATCAAATTTTATAGTAGGTATGAGGTATGTAAGAAAAGATAGGCTTATTGCATAAACAATATTAATTTATTTCTCGAATTACATTTCTAGGTTTTTTTCTTTCCTCTTTCCATTCCTGGTTGAGTATACAGTTTTTCTATCTGAGTTAAATTTATTATATATAATTACTTATTTTTAAATTTTACCTGACCTAAATTTATTGACAAAATACAATACCCTAAGTGAAGTATAAAATGTTTACTTAATATTAGATAATTCTAGAAACATAACTACAATATTTATTTACTTATTTATTTAAAGCTGCAAACATTAATTTTTTACACTCTGTGTAATCTTTGAATATAAAAGAATAGTTGAAAAATGATATGTTATTTGTTCCTGTGAATCACAAAGGAAGAACCAACATGCTAAACTATAACAGTATAGCAATATACATCTTCCTCTTTGATCACATTTTCTGATAAGTAGGTAACCCTTTTAACACAACATTAGAATAATATGTGAGGTCAGATGGTGCATCGTTAACACATTAGAAGATGACTAAACTTGTAAACAAAAACTTGTAATGGGATTAGGTATTAATAATATAATATTATTATTATGAATGTTAGGACACTTTATACACAGCGTCATCTAGCCTAAAATAAGCACCTTAATGTGATATGGATACTAGACAACGGATATAATACTTATTTTAAATATTTTTTTAGATTAATTACACCCAGACACATAACTAGTAATCGTGTTCAGCACACAAAGATTTGTCCTGGGTAAGAATCGATAAACTGCATTAATAACGGAGAGGATGGCCCTCACTGTCTATCACGTCTTGAAGACGACTTTTCACCCCCGACACCATATTAAAACATGCGGCACTATTTCGCATTAGTTCCCAAGTTCTGTTTACCTCTTCATCCAATTTTTTTTTTGAGTTTATTTCACTTGAGTCCCAGTTTAAAACCATCTGACCCCATAAGTTTGCTATAGGGTTAAGATCCGGGCTTTTAGCCGGCCACTCAAACACCGTTATATCTTCTTGTGCATTTAGCCAGTCTTGCACAATTCGGGACCGATGCACTGAAGAGTTATCCTGAACCAGGTAAATTTGTCCTTCTGGATATGCGACCCGCACTGAAGGCAGCATTACGTCATTCAACACTTCAAGGTATCGCTCACTGTTCATGCGGCCACCTATTTCCACTAGCTCGCCTGGGCCCATTGAAGACATCCATCCCCAGTAACCTAAAATAATAAACCTTTTCAAATCTGTTGCAATATGTAAATCAATGTCAGCAGCAATAATAATTAGAAATATATATATATATATATATATATATATATATATATTTATATATATATATATATTGATATATGAATGTTTTAGTGTTATGTTATTATTAATTTATTTTATGTTAAAGAATATAATCATTTACTCACCTAATGTTAACCGCCCGCTTGTTCTCAAGTCTAATACGTTTTTAGAATTAAAATAATATCCATAAAATTATTCGGTCATCCCTATCTGACTTGAAGCATTTTTCGTCGGTAAATATAACAATTTCGTTTTCCCAGTCGAAATTTAAATGCTCATACAGCAGATAAGTTTGAAGTAAAACATGACGGTAGTGCAACAAGCTGTATCAAGCGTAATCTATTGAACTAAACGAGAAATCTATACTAATTTCAACCTTATCTTTTAGTCTATTGAGCATTATTATCACATATGGTGGAAGTTGAAATTTAAACCTTAAGGTCTAGAAAATTACACCGTAATCAACTTTGTTCGTTAAAAGGAGTAATGCTATTCATATTTTCGCCATTATTATCAAGTGAACCGATAGCCTAGTGGTATAAGGCACGGCCTAGGTGATCTGCTGGCGCTGGAGATGCGAGTTCGTATCCTCAAACAGCACATAAATTAATGTGGTATTTTTTGTGAGTAAATTGTATCTTGGTATACAATTGAGTCGAAAGACGAAAAATATCAGAAAATTACAAATTAATATGAACATGCAAAAAAAAAGGCAGATGAAGCTGCTCGCTAGCATGTTGGTTCTTTCTTTATTATTCACAGGAACAAATAACATATCATTTTTCAACCATTCTTTTATATTCAAAGATTATACAGAGTGTAAAAAATTAATGTTTGCACCTTTAAATAAATAAGTAAATAAATATTGTAGTTATGTTTCTAGAATTATCTAATATTAAGTGAACATTTTATACTTCACTTAGGGTATTGGATTTTGTCTATAAATTTAGGTCAGGTAAAATTTAAAAATAAGTAACCCCAATTTAACTCAGATAGAAAAACTGTATACTCAACTAGGAATGGAAAGAGGAAAGAAAAAAACCTAGAAATGTAATTCGAGAAATAAATTAATATTGTTTATGCAATAAGCCTATCTTTTCTTACAAACCTCATACCTACTATAAAATTTGATTCCTTAAATATTAATTGACAAAAAGTGCTTAAGAAAATAAAAAAATAATTATATGAATAAAAAAAGAACTTGTGTCCGAGGATTTGAACCTCGGTTGCCGTGTCCACAAAGCAGCGGTCATAACCACTAGACCAACATGCCATATACACAATGATTCAAAAAACTTTAATGCTTTCATGTCATTATCAAGGGGGTTCCTTTTCTCTGAAGCTGACAACTGTACAACTAAAGAGCTATATCTTTTCAGTTTATTATGTTTTGTTTATAAGATTTACACTTAGCTCAAAAATACCTAGATTACCGATCAGTGCTTTATTTTTTATTTATTTATTTATTTATCGTTTATTACAGGCTACATGAGAACAGCTACAAGATGTTTTATTAACTTATTCTACGGCCCATAGATATATACCTTAAACTTAAAAATACATATGAATATTACAAAAAAAACCTTATTATAAGAATATATATAAATATATCTTAACCTAATGAGCACGTAATGACATCGACGTGTCGCGGGTCGGGAGTGCGCGTATCGGCAGGTGTCCCCTGAAGCGCCGGAACTTCACCCCATTCGGCCAGAACTCAGGAGTCATGACAGTGTCAGTGCGGTCTGTAGGAACCCTCACCACAAAAGAGTTGAAGCTCACGCTGTGACGAGAGTCCAGCTTCTCCACCCTCATAACCAACCCGGTTTTCTTCTGGAGATAGTTTACGACGTCTGCGACCTTCCTGGTATGGTGAACACGAGATACGTAGACCATCGTGGTTGGGGCCTCTGCGCGGAAGTGCTGCTCGATGGTTCTTGAAGCAGTACCACACTGGTTCTTGCAGAAGGGCTTCCTCTTCTTCTTCACCGCTACAGTGAACCCCTCTGCGTCACAAGGCTCCTTCCGTGGAGCCTTAACGGGTGCAGTGCTCCGTTGAGTGACACTGCTCTGCTTGCTCCTCTTTGTCTTAGCGGCTGTAGGGGTGCTGGCCGTTGCAGCTGTGTAGTCACGCGGCCGAGGAGCGGGCAACGTAACCGTGGTCGGCGTCTTCGCGGGGGAAGAGGCGGCGGCGGGGGCGACGGGGCGCGTACTCATGTTTGAGACACACGCCACCGCCACTGGACACTCGGGCGAGTCAAATTCCGCTGACTCAAAACTGCGTGCACACTGACGCATTTGCATGCGCACCTCTACATGTATTGACATTATTAGATGCCACGTTCGGCGACCTACTAACCGAATTACTGCTACGAACTAACATTAATTCCGCTTGTAAGCCACCGATAGTTTTATCCGAGGCCTCTAATTTTGTCAACATATCGGCAAGGCTGGACTTCAGGAACGCGATACGTCCTTGTGACGTCGACGTGGTCAAATCCCACCGGAGGGAGCTTATAGAGCTCCTTGGCGACGAAATCTGGCACGTCGTCAGGGTCAGTTTGCTTCAGCAGGGTAATGATATCCTGCACACTTCGTTCCCCTCCATCCCTCCTGCGGGACGGCATCTGGGCAGTTTTTCCGGTTGACTGGAACAGCAATGCCTTCCCACTGCAGATATCCTCCTCCTTGAAATTGGATTTACATATCTGCAATAAAATAAAATAAAATGTAAAATAAAATAAAATAAAATAAAATAAAGTTTATTATCTTTAAAATTTAAAAAAAAAAAATTAGATTCGTCAAAAGTTGGTGTGACTCTACCGAGGGTTCCAAAATGCAACGAGACTGAGAAGAGCCCTCAAGAAACACAGTTCGGCTTTTTTCAAAATATTTCATTTTAAATCTAATACAGAGTTATTTAGAAAGGAGCAATTCGTGTTACAACCAGGCAGCCTTGTCATCAAAGAAATCATTAATACTATAATAAGCTTTATGTCACAATTTACTTTTTATTAGTTTTTTAAATTTATTGACAGATAAATTTGCCATTTCGGTTGGCAATGTATTGTACATTCGAATAAAGTTCCCCGCAAAAGAATTACTCACTTTATGAAGCCTAAATTTAGGAACAACCAATTTATCCTTATTTCTTAAGTTTAGATTATGATTATCACTATTTTTCACAAACTTACTTTTGTTCTTGTGGGTATACAATAAAATTTCATAAATATACTGTGAATACACTGTAAGGATGTTAATATGCTTAAACTTATCTCTTAATGACTCCCGAGACCATATGATGGAGTACATACATATTTATTTACCACGGCGAGTGTTCTGAAGAGCTCTTCAA
This sequence comes from Nudaria mundana, assembly GCA_963556515.1. Taxonomy (NCBI): domain Eukaryota; kingdom Metazoa; phylum Arthropoda; class Insecta; order Lepidoptera; family Erebidae; genus Nudaria; species Nudaria mundana. The sequence continues at coordinate 20,122,138 of OY748301.1, forward strand.
TCTGATCCCACCCTCTTCCTTCAGATTCCGAACAACGCGTGCTGGGCAGAGATGCCACTCCCACACAGTGGATAGCATGTTCGCGAGAACCGAGCGTTTTAAACGTTCGTTTTTCTGCCGAACGATAGTGGCCTGGAACGCCCTGCCTGTGCACGTGTTTCCTCCCACATATAATCCTGGGTTCTTTAAGCGGAGCGTGAAGAGGCACATCAGTAGGTCGTCAAGTTGAGGGCCACTCTCTATAGTATTGTGTGCTGTGAGAGTGGCCCACAATCACTAGACGTCGTCACGACTTACCACCAGGCGGGCGGCGTCAATTTGGCAATTTGGCGAACCCAATATACAAAAAAAAAAATACTTTCGACAAGTAAAAATCAGTTAACATTGTTAATTGCTTGTCATGTGCAATAATGCACTGCTTAAGAATATTATGGTTATTTTAGTGTGAAGTTGAAGTGAGTGTTCTTACTCACTTCAACTTCACACCGAGCAAGCGCGCAACTTCACACCGCAATGTTAGAACAAGTCTCATACAGAAAGATGGAGTCGTCATTTATTTATTTAAAATTTTTGATTACTGTTTGATATATTTTTTGAAAATATCTTATTTTGTTTTAAGTTTTCCCCATAATGCAATAAGACAAGAAAAATGGAGGCGTATTATAGCACGTGAAAGAGAAGATGAAATGTTTAAACTTAATAATTCTACTGTTAAGTGTATGTTCAAAGCATTTTAAAAAGGACGTTATTTATGTCACTAAAAAATTTTATTTTTTGATTAAATAAATAAAAAATAACAGCCGTGCCAAATATTTTACAAGTAAAGGAGATATTATATTGATAATGCTACATTGTATTCTTAATACCAAATGAGAGACCAAATTAAATAGACTTCATAATACCACCTAGTATTTTCAAATATTTCATAAGTATCGTAGGTACGTATGTGTATATAATAATTCATCAACCATCAATGTACGATCTTGTTTATTTTATAGATGGTATTTGTAATAATTACTTATATATACGAGAGTGGATTGAAAAGTAGTCGGCCTAACACTGATCCATTTAGTTCTAAAAATCAAATTTACCCACATTATTTAGTTCAGTTCAGACCTGTTAATTGTGTGAAGTTTGAAACGTGTGCGATAATTAGTTTTAATTTTATAAATTTATTAACAAAGCAATCTGACATCATTTCCGCAAATGGAGCAAATCGAGCAGCGTGCCGTCATTAAGTACCTATATAGTATCAGTACATTAGGGGATTGCGCTCTTTCATATTCATCCGTCAAAAAATGGATAGCAGAATTCAAGCGTGGTAGAGAGAGTGTGAAAGACGAACCCCGCTCTGGAAGGCCTTCGACGTCCACTACTGACGAAAATGTTAAAAAAATACTCGACTTAATTATAGGAGACCGCAGATTGAAAATTAGAGAGATAGCCGAGATTATAGGCATCTCTTATGAACGTACTCAAAACATAATAGTCAACGTGTTGGGTTTCCACAAGGTGTCTGCGAGGTGGGTTCCACGACTGCTTTCAGTTGAGCAAAAAAGGATGCGATTGACTATTGCACGCCACTGTTTGGAGTTATTTGAAGCTGACGAATGTGATTTTTTTAAATCGTTTTGTTACTATGGACGAAACATGGGTTCATTACTGTACACCGGAAACAAAACAACAATCAAAACAGTGGAAAAGACCTGGTTCACCACCCCCCAAAAAGGCTAAGTCAATTTTGTCGGCAACTAAGGTGATGGCTTTAGTATTCTGGGACTCGAAGGGTGTGATTATGGTTGATTATCTTGAAAGGGGTCAGACTATAAACTCTGATTATTACTGCACCTTACTACGTGGTTTACGAGAGGAAATAAGAGAAAAACGTCCAGGAATGATCAGAAGAAAAGTCCTGTTTCATCAAGATAACGCTCGTGTTCATACGTCTGTCCAATCAATGGCAGAAATTCACAACTGTGGCTTTGAACTGTTACCGTATCCACCTTATTCACCTGATCTGGCACCGTCAGACTTTTTTCTGTTCCCTAACCTAAAAAAGCACTTGGGAGGCAAAGACCTTATAATACAACGGACATAGGATCTAGAACAAATCGCAAGAAAATAATGTCCCGAGTCGACCTATACATTATACATAGGCATACATAGATTTAAACAAATTTCATATTAAAATTTAAACCTTGATTCAACGGAATAGTGTTCACTTTTGTTTGCACTAATTTATCGCATTACGTAGCTTCTATCTGTCCGCCTGACCAATTCACCTTATGCAGCTTATACTTGAACTACGTGAACATAGAAACAATGGAGTAGGTTTATTTTGTTAAAGTCTTTTAAGGATTCCATGATATGTACCTACGTAGGCGTAATAATTAATGTAAGACTACAATAAATTCCATAATCTTATAAATTGTAATTACTTGTTTATGTTAGACGAAATAAGCTGAAAAACTAATTAACGACTGACAAAGATTTTTTTCTCTAGTCAGTTTCATAATAAGTAACTGTAGTGTATGAATAACAAAAAGGGAATTAATGAATTTAACTAATTATAATATTATAAATGCCAAACTTCTTGCGGGTGTCAAAGTTCTTCCGCTTTCATTACTATTTTCATAACGCTATGTCGCTACGTCTACTACAAGATAGCCGTGTTTCAAGTGACTGAATTAGTTGCTAAAACTGCGCATCATTAATTTATTTTTATCTTATGGTTAATTTTTGGGATACGAAATTATTGGCTACTAGCTGATCACCGTGACTCCGCCCGCGAGATATAGTTATCTCGGCCCCGATTCCCGTGGGAATACATTACCGAGAATCCAAATAAAAAGAAAATAACAGTACATACACGAAATAAAATGACATGTGTAATTATATTTATGACAAAACAATGATACCCTGTGAAAATTAAAAACATTTTTGGGCTTATCTCCTCCATTCAATCAAGGGATTCTTGTACAAGTTTCATAAAGATCGGACCTCTTTTTGTTATGTCCATAAAATGAGCCGAACAAACAAGATTGTTATTTTTTGGATCAAAATATTCTTCTCGCCGTGCTAGGGCAATAATATTTTTCCATTGTGCACAGTGTACTGGATCCCGAGGAAAACTGAAATAGATGTTGGTTCATATAACGAAAAAAAAATCATAAAGAGCCAAGGCGTCTCCACTATAATCTTTGTTCCAAATAGTTTTATCGCTATCGGTAATCCGAATAAATCTGAATGGTCATTTTGTTAGTACATTATTCAGTGAAAATAAAATGGTCTCTTTCTTTTTACTGAGCTTGGGATGAGTTCGAAAGAGACAGATAGGTACTTCGGTATTGGACTGGATTGCAATATTTACTTTTGTCTTTTAATTTATTATCGACGAAATACTGTATTTTAAGTGAAATAATAAATTGCAAATAATAAAACAAAAGCTTATTTACTGAAAATATGATACACCGTCTTCAATTTGCTTTTTTTTCGTAGTTTTTACACGTTTTTACAATACAGTACGGCATTGTGCAACGTGTTGTCGTTCAGTTGTCAAAATCAAGACTGGCGCGCGATTGTTTCTCTTTTAGCGTTTTGTTTCTCTTTTAGTTCGGACACTTTTGAGCGATGATCCGAAATCCATTGTATTTAAAATCATTGTTGGGAGGTCAAAGATTTTTGACAAATGACGAGGTCAAAATATATTTCATTTATTATGTATTTATTTTCTTGGTTAGGCCGACTCCTTTTCAATCCACCCTCGTAGTACTCGAGTGCCAAGATTCCACGTTGTATTTGTACTGAATCCAATACCTATAGTATTTCGATCTAAGGATTTACATAACACATGTTTAAGATGTAGGAATACTTTTAGTTGCGAGCGGAGTAACTATAGTTAGTAACTATAGCTTGAACTACTTAACACCAATGACGTCACCAGTAGTACAGTACCAGTCCGCGACTGTTCCTGCCGTGTTCTTCGTTGTTTTCGAACTTTCGCAATTATTATTTTTCACAGCGACTCAAATTATTCTCGTACTTAAGATAACTGCTGGAGTTTTGTGTAAAATATTGTTTTTTTTAAGCGTCGAGTGAATTTTTGCACAAGTTAAAGCTGAAGGAAGGTTTTTGACAAATTATATTATCTTTTATGAATAAAAAATCTGTATTTATGCAAGTAGGTGATGTCCACTGTCTAACTTGTCATGCCGCACCCAACGAAAAGGCAGACAGGCCAGGGAAGTAAGTCACTCGCCCAAAGTGGATGATGTCCCGCTGCTAGTACTGGTAAGTGCTATTAGCTACATAGGTAAATAAGCTCCATTTTCGTATTCTGTTTGCCATCCGTCTGAATAATGCAGCGGTGTCCATTAGGCCGCCTCCTACTCGTATATCTGGACGTACAAGGCGCATTAAGTGCGTAGCGCAATCTAATACAAAGATACATTAAGCTAGTTATGCTGAGACGTGCAGAACTGAAGAGATATCGCCAACTGTTGCATTAAGAAGCCGGTCAATTGCTATGTAAATGGGAGTGGTCATACGAGTATTAGACGAGGAGTTAGTCAGACTTTGTCTGTTAGTAAATATACCATACATGTATCGCTCCAACGTTTGCTGCAAATACTTACGTCTAAATTTTCCACTAAATCGCATCGTGTCTTTGCTGGAATGTTCATTGAGCGCTCTGTAGGAGGATTATATTCATCCCTGAGGCAATGCACCGGGACTCGGGGAGCTCCCAGCGCCGCGCCGACTACACTGCAATATCTTTAGTACACGTCTCTATTGTAATCCGATACACTATTCTGTGTATGTCCAGCGTGCCACTCTGTATCAAAATAGAAGCTATTAATACTGTGTTCTGAAATGTTCGTTCACAAACAGAACTGATACAATGCGTATAAGTGGCTGCATTGAAATACTCTATTAAAGATAAACACAATGTGCGATACAACCGTACTAATACTCAACAATATTGTAGTTAATAGAATCGGGCGCGTTGAAGTCACCTTTGTAATTTGCAACATGGTATTTAATAAGCTCGCAGTACTGAGTACACGTCATGGAAAGAAACAGTCAACGAGACAAAGGCAACAAAGCGTTCTCTCGTTTTAACATTAACACAAATATGTAGTCCGCCTGTACATGTTTCTCATTACACTACATTAAGGAGTATGTAGATAAGTGTATGCATGTACAAACGGTGAACCGGCGTAACTTTAGGGGTTGTGTGGTAAACAAACATGGCGGAATTTTACTGCTTTGACCTTAAATTACAGGCTTTTAATTATACAAAATGAATACGATACTAGGGTTCTGGAGGATATGAGTTCGGAGTTGTTATAAAAGTAGTAATTTTCACAAAAATAAATATCTGTGTCAAGTAGTTTTAGTACAAAAAATAACAACAGACGGTGAGTTATGTCGACGCGATGTTTGCATTAAAATCCGATAAAGTGAAGATGTTGTAATATTGGTTCCGTATAGTTCCACTTGAGTCTCCCCGCTGTCGTCTGTTACAATAGTGCGACTCCTGTTGCATATTTCATGTGAACATACAACCGTACAAGTTGTGTCTGCGTCGCGTCGGTGGTGTGAGTCTAGTGGTCGAGCGCCACTCGCGCGGGCGTGGTCACACTCGCTTAGTATTCTCTCGATGTTTCAGTATAACGCGACGCGACAATATAACTATGTTAATTTGCGACAATATGACAAGATTTTTAGAATACTGAACTTTTACTGGTCCCAAAACTATCAAACTGATAAAAAATAAGTCAAACCATAATCACATAATATATTTTTCCACTATTAGTATTATGCTGACCAGTTTCATAGGTGTGTGTAGTAATCTTATGGTCTCTGATGATACCGGGAGGTGAAACCGGGCAGTAAATAAAAGTAAAATAATGGAAAATATTGGTGTCACTTAGTCAACACGTAGTGTTACACATCCTGTAACAAGTTCCACTAACTGCCTTCTATCGTCAGTATAAATAGTCGAAGCTTTCAAACTAATTTATAATTTTAAGTACCGATAGCACCTTCCTACTACTAGATATATACCTACCTACTTATTGTCTCTATGATTGGATAAATAATGTAATATCATTAGCGTGACGCTCAGACCTCAGATGTACCGATGAGGTACTTATATAAGTAGAATGCTACAAGCGAACATCTGAAATTTACGAGCAATTTACGGATGAGTTATGGAATATTGGATAGGGTGTTAACTGTGCGTCTTGTACAAGTATAGCTGTTAGAGCAGCCCTTACACAATAATCGAGGGCTGTTAAACAAACGAGGATAGTCATTAGGGCACTTACAGACCAACATCGCCGAAGAGATTGTGCGCGTTACAGCGGCTTTAGTCATTACTTGATCACCTTTAGATTTGATTAGCTAATGCCATTTGTAAAGCGCTTTACGCCTCTGAGAGCCTCTGAGAGGGACAACTTTGATAACATTATAGCAAACAAGTTCACTGTTGTGTTACATCAATGGACGACCACATAGATTCGGTATAAGTTAATGAGATAGAATCTGTTTTAAAACTCTCTTGGAAGGTTTTGAGCTGCGATGCATTCGGTCGTAACAGTGATTTATTTGTGAATGTAGAACCAAGACAGCAGTAAGTGCCTACATCAATTAGTTAATATTGTTATTTCCAAAATTTCCAGATTGGAGATTGACGAAAAAGATACCATAAGGCGAATGTTGTTGATGGACAGACTGGTAAGGGTCAACCTAGCCGAACGTACTCCTACCAAATCGGAGATGTTTTAACAAAAGACTAGGTCAAGAGTGCCTGTAACCGGAGAGCGTGCTTGAAAATAGTAATGAAAGTCGAAGAAGCGAAGATGTATGCCAGGAACGACGCAAGTGGAATTCCATAGCCTCTGCCCTTAGTCAGGGCCGAGCCGACCATTGGTAGCGCCTGTGTGCGCCGCACACTTCGCACACAGGGGTGGCTCGGCCCTGCCCTTACTCCAATGGGAAAGAGGTGTGACTGTATGTTTGTAAATTAACGCGACAAAGAAATAAACTCCACAGGAATCGTGCCAGAGGTCTGGAAAGAGGCGAACGTGCAACCGATCCCCAAGAAAGGGGATCGGTCTGATCCGGGCAACTATCGACCCATAGCTGTCACCTCAGTCATCTGCAAGGTGTTTGAGCTCCTCATCAACAAGCAGCTCATGCGATACCTCGAGGATCACTCGCTACTAAATGATCGGCAATACGGCTTCAGGCCAAAACGATCAACGGGTGATCTTCTGGCATTCGTAACGCATGTCTGGGGTGAGGCTATGGAAAGGCACGGCGAGTCCTTGGCGATTAGTCTGGACATCGCCAAAGCCTTCGATAGAGTCTGGCATGCTTCGCTCCTTTCCAAGCTTCCGGCATATGGTCTACCTCCTCAACTGTGCAGCTGGATGGCCAGCTTTCTGAACGAACGCCGAATGCGGGTCCTCTGCGATAGCTTCTCGCTTTTTGCAAGTAAATGCCGGGGTACCGCAGGGGTCCGTGCTATCACCAACTCTCTTCCTTTTGCATATCAATAATATGCTATGCCTCGGGAGCATTCATTGCTATGCAGATGACAGCACATTGCACGGGAGCTACTGGGTTCGTCCGGCGGCAGGGCGGTTGGAGATTGAGGAGGATAGACTACATCTCGTGGCTGATCTCGACAGGAACCTCCACTGTATCTCTCAATGGGGTACCGAGAACCTGGTCGAGTTCAATGCCCGCAAAACACAGGCGTGTGCATTTACTGCGAAGAAATCCCCTTTCCTTCCCCTACCCTCTCTTCAGAATGCATTATTACCAATGAAGGACAACCTTGACATCCTTGACATAGACGTTCGTCGAGAGCTCAATAATAAAAACTACATCGAAAGATGTATAGGGCTAGCTTCGCGGAAACTAGGAATACTGAATAAGGTAAAGAGATTCTTTACACCGGACCAGAGGTGTCTGCTGTACAAGACGCAGATTAGACCCTGCGTCGAATACTGCTCTCACCTCTGGGACGGCTCCGCGAAGTATCTGCTGGGCGCTCTCGACGCTATGCAGCGACGGGCTGTCCGGATTATAGATTGTTCGGAGGTAACGGGAAGCTTTGAGCCGCTAGCTTAGCGCCGAACAATAGCTTCCTTGGCCGCATTCTACCGTATTTACCACGGCGAGTGTTCTGAAGAGCTCTTCAATCTGATCCCACCCTCTTCTTTCCGATCCCGAACAACGCGTGCCGGGCAGAGATGCCACTCCCACACAGTGGACAGCATGTTCGCGAGAACCGAGCGTTTTAAACGTTCGTTTTTCTCCCGAACGATAGTGGCCTGGAACGCCCTGCCTGTGCACGTTTTTCCTCCCACATATAATCCTGGGTTCTTTAAGCAGAGCGTGAAGAGGCACATCAGTAGGTCGTCAAGTTGAGGGCCACTCTCTATAGTATTGTGTGCTGTGAGAGTGGCCCACAATCGCTAGACGTCGTCACGACTTACCACCAGGCGGGCGGCGTCAATTTGGCGAACTCAATATAAAAAAAAATATAAAAAATATCAAAGTTAAAATAAATAGGTAACGCTCTAATGAGACTTGTTGGACTAAATATCAGTTTTCTCATTTAGCGGCAACCTTGTTAATGAGTTCGACACCGTCTGTCCAAATTAGGTCGAACTTCGTAGAAAGATATCGTGTTACTGACGACCATCTTACGCGTAAATAGAGTGTTCGAACTTGACACGTTTAGATTAGCACAAGTTCGGCGACAGGCAAGCTCACTCTCACTCTCACGCTATTTGATGTCATAGTCGACAATTATCTGTAACAAGGGCTGAACAAAAACTAGGTGACGCGGCGCCCCGTCACACTCTGCCATCAGCTCGTTGAAACTTAACTATCTACTAAAGTGGAATCTAAATAAGTACAAAAAGTGATGGACACACGGGGTCAAAGAAAGAAGCCTAAAAAGGCTTGGACAATAAACCGACGGCGTCACTTTAGTAATCTAAATAAGCAATGTGTTGATGAGTATTAGTTTTTATATATCGTTGAAAATAGGTAAATTATAATAACGTCTACGTAACTGTAAAATGCACTTAGCTAGCGTTATATTCACAATATTACTAGACAACAAAACAATATGCAACAGAGAGCACGTGGAGTATTGTCTACCGTCTGCATCTACCCGTGAGTACCACTACACGTAGTTCACGAACACTGCAATGGTGCTCCTTAAATTTTATGAGCTGAATAATATCCTACGGGTAGCAGCTGCAGTCTTTGAGAAAATTTCTGTGCAAAGTCGAACTTTTATATTTTATAGCATTTTTATGAACGATAAAATATTCGTTGGCTGTAAACACCATAAAGTAGAAAAGGGATATTCAACTTGCGTCAGAACGTACGTGGCAGGCTATCGTGACGTCTCCAGCAACTCCGCTTATGACCGGCCTCAGGGCCGCAGGTTGGATCGAACTGTGAATATATACGTACCTACCGAGATTAATTATTATTTCTTGAAAATATGAATATAGCCATTGCATAATCTATACTTATAATAAATCTGTAGAAGGGAAAATTCTGTACATTGAAAATATCAAAAAAATAAATGGCAGGGGGTGTTACTAGACCGACACAGAACGCAAAAATGTGATTAAAAATTTTTTTGTCTGTCTGTCTGTTTGTTCAGGCATCACGCAAAAACTGCCGGTTCGATTACGATGAAACTTGGTATAATTAAATTAATATAATATTTTTTTTTATCTCGGAAAAGTAAATATAATAAAAAACAAACTTAATTTTGCGGTTCGATCCCTAGACCCGATTACAGTACCAACCGCAAATAATAAGTTTGTCGTAGGTTACGTCACCCGCAGTGGAGTTCACTAAGGGGCGCTGCATACGGCTAAGATACTATAATATTTTAACTTAAGATACAATATCGCTCGCCATACAATTCAATGGACTTAAAGTTAATACTATCAGGCGTTTTTTTTTTTTTTTTTTTTTTTTTTTATATTTGGTTCGCCAAATTGACGCCGCCCGCCTGGTGGTAAGTCGTGACGACGTCTAGCGATTGTGGGCCACTCTCACAGCACACATTACTATTGAGAGTGGCCCTCAACTTGACGACCTACTGATGTGCCTCTTCACGCTCCGCTTAAAGAACCCAGGATTATATGTGGGAGGAAACACGTGCACAGGCAGGGCGTTCCAGGCCACTATCGTTCGGCAGAGAAACGAACGTTTAAAACGTTCGGTTCTCGCGAACATGCTATCCACTGTGTGGGGGTGGCATCTCTGCCCGGCACGAGTCGTTCGGGATCGGAAGGAAGAGGGTGGGATCAGATTGAAGAGCTCTTCAGAACACTCGCCGTGGTAAATACGGTAGAATGCGGCCAAGGAAGCTATTGTTCGGCGCTGAACTAGCGGCTCAAGGCTTCCCGTTACCTCCGGACAATCTATAATACGGATAGCCCGTCGCTGCATAGCGTCGAGAGCGTCCAGCAGATACTTCGCGGAGCCGTCCCAGAGGTGAGAGCAGTATTCGACGCAGGGTCTAATCTGCGTCTTGTACAGCAGACACCTCTGGTCCGGTGTAAAGAATCTCTTTACCTTATTCAGTATTCCTAGTTTCCGCGAAGCTAGCCCTATACATCTTTCGATGTAGTTTTTATTATTGAGCTCTCGACGAACGTCTATGCCAAGGATATCAAGGTTGTCCTTCATTGGTAATAATGCATTCTGAAGAGAGGGTAGGGGAAGGAAAGGGGATTTCTTCGCAGTAAATGCACACGCCTGTGTTTTGCGGGCATTGAACTCGACCAGGTTCTCGGTACCCCATTGAGAGATACTGTCGAGGTTACGGTCGAGATCAGCCACGAGTCGTCGTCTCTCCTCCTCAATCTCAGATCGCCCCGCCGTCGGACGCCGAGTAACTCCCGTGCAATGTGCTGTCATCTGCATAGCAATGAATGTTCCCGAGGGATAGCATATCATTGATATGCAGAAGAAAGAGAGTTGGTGATAGTACGGACCCCTGCGGTATCCCGGCATTCACTTGCAAGAAGCGAGAAGCCTGGCCATCGCAGAGGACCCGCACTCGGCGCTCGTTTAAAAAGCTGGCAATCCAGCTGCACAGTTGAGGAGGTAGACCATATGCCGGAAGCTTGGAAAGGAGCGAAGCATGCCAGACCCTATCGAAGGCTTTGGCGATGTCCAGGCTAATAGCCAAGGACTTGCCGTGCCTTTCCATAGCCCCACCCCAGACATGCGTTACGAATGCCAGAAGATCACCCGTTGATCGCTTTGGCCTGAAGCCGTATTGTCGATCATTGATTAGCGAGTGATCCTCTAGGAATTGCATGAGCTGCTTATTTATAAGGAGATCAAGCACCTTGCAAATGACTGAGGTGACAGCTATGGGTCGATAGTTGCCTGGATCTGACCGATCCCCTTTCTTGGGGATCGGTTGTACGTTCGCCTCCTTCCAGACCTCCGGCACGAGCCCTGAAGAGTATGACAGGCGGTACAGACGCGTTAATACTGGAGACAACTCAGCTGCACATTTTCCTAGCACCACCGCCGGAATGCCGTCAGGGCCACTGGCTTTCCGCGTGTCGAGTGACCGCAGCACTGCCCGTACATCACATTGCCTGATGACAATATCAGGCATTGTGTGGCCACAGTTGGCGATGGCGGGGGGCTGCAGGCCACGGTCGTCGACCCGGGAATTAGCCGCAAAGAGGTCTGCGAGCATATCCGCTTTCTCTTGGGCTTTGTGAGCCAGTGTTCCATCTGGGTAACGCAGCGGTGGCAGCGAGGGCTGACAAAAGTTAGATTGCACGGCTTTGGCCAGTTGCCAGAATCCACGGCTGCCCGTGGGATGGGAAGTGAGCTCCTGACCAAGCCGCGCGACGCGCTGGGCATCCGCTCTCTTAAAGGCCCTCTTACTCGACTTTGTGGCCCGGTTGTACGCTGCTTTGAGGTGGCCCACGTTTGGGTCGCGCACAGCCCGGGCCCTGATCCAGGCGCGATATGCCGACTGTTTTTGTCGAACAGCTTTGGCACAATCTCGCCCGAACCAGGGACGGGCTCTGCGTATACTGGCGACATCAGTGAAAGGGATGTAATAATCCATCCCTAAACTGATCTCGCCAGCAATAGCAGAAGCACTATCCGAAGGAGCCTTTCCTACAAAGCAGCGCTGGCTCCAGGGGACGGACGCATAATAATCGCGTAGACCGTCCCAATCCGCTGACGAGTAGTGCCATAGTCGTCGTGACGTTTGTACAGGACGTGCAGGAGGTGACACCTTCATGCCAGCGTGAACAACACAGTGGTCGGAACTGCCCAGTGGGGCTCCTACCGAAACACTGTACTGGGCTGGGCGACTCGTCAGCAGTAGATCCAGCAGAGCGGGCGCGTGATCTGACCTGTCTGGTATCCGGGTGATCCCGCATACCATCTGGGTCAGACCGTGGGAGAGAGCGAACGCATGGGCGGCTCTACCCGCATGATCAGTCTTGAGGGACCCCAGCCATTCAATGTGATGGCCATTGAAGTCCCCCAGAAATACTAGGTCAGCGTTCGGGAACCGCACCTGCGCTTCATCAGCCGTCTCGCTGAGGTACTGGAAGAGCTTTGTTGTCTCAGAATCCCCTGTGTTGGATCGGTAGACGCACACGTAGATCTGGCTCATAGAGCCATGGTCTACGTGCAGCCAAAGGACGGAATTGGAGGGGTTCTCTAGGCAGCGCAACCGGCGGCAGCAAACATCCGCCCTAACGAACACGCACACCCTGGCTTTGTCTCGAAATTGTTCCTCGATGACATAGCCGGGGTAACACAGGTAAGACGTGTCGTCAGGGCGGCGTATTTGTGTCTCCGTGAGGAACATCACAGCGGGCCGTGCCGTCTCAAGGTGGTGGTGGACGGTATCGAGGTTCGCATGGAGTCCACGGACGTTAGTGAACTCCACCTCGAAATGTGAAGTTGTGGGGTTTCCTAGGGCCGCTGTGTAACGTTTATTTCTTTTTTGTTGCACTGCCATTGTAGATTTTGAAGAAGAAGCGTGAAGACAGGGCGACATTTGGTGCAGCAGTAAGTGACAAAGCGCAGGGGCTAGCTTTGTCTAGAACCGTGTGGTTAGGTCGGAGCCGACTCGCCGGACGGAAGGGCTCCCAAACCCCCCTGATGCAAGGCCGCCGCTACCCCACACCAGTTACCACCCGGAGCGGCGATCCCACATCAGGATTATGCGCAACATGTGGGGCAGCCTCCTGGGGTGGTTGGCCCCAGGCGGGCCCCATGACTGTGTTGCGGGCGGCCGCGGCAACGCCGTTGCTAAGGGTCTCCCTGGCCGGCGAATCGACCCACGCCACCCACACTAGACTCCGTTTCGCCCCCACTGGTCCCATGCCTGCTGCACCATACATCGCCCCGGGCCCGGCGGTGCAGCTGCTGAACCCCTAACGCAACCCAACCTGGGCTGGGTTACTTGGGGGGCTTTAGCACAGCTGCACGGTGGTACCCCCCCGGACCAACACTGTTGTACCACCTGGTACCCACGTAGGGGCCGCAGCCACTCCATAGGTACCGTAAATTAACGAGCCTCGTCCGTTTATCAGCAGGTGCGCCACTAGCAGGTGAGGTCGCTGGGGCCCTATAGATGTTGGTAGAGCCCCTTTGCACCCAAAACTTTTACTTTTCGGAAGTCCATAGTTAAATTAAATAAATCTAACTACTTTGCAATATTCCGCCACATGCAAATTACCCAACTCTCGTATTTATTCATGCACAAGTCCGCCCTCCAAACCCACTTAGGCCGAAAGAATAGAGAAATAATTTTGAAAATAGAATAAATATGAGAGTTGTGTTATCGTGGAAAAAATAATAAAAACCTCGACACGTGTTTCGCCCCCAACCAGGGGCATCATCAGGAGATGTCGATGGCTCGGCGCACGGCGACCGAATGGGTCGCTGTCTTCACGCTTCTTCTTCTTCAAATCTACAATGCAGTGCAACAAAAAAAGTAAACGTTTCACAGCGGCCCCAGGAAACCCCACAGCTTCGTTTTTCGAGGTGGAGTTCACTAACATCCGTGAACTCCATGCGAACCTCGATGCCGTCCACCATCACCTTGAGACGGCACGGCCCGTGATGTGATGTTCCTCACGGAGACACAAATACGCCGCCCTGAAGACGTCTTACCTGTGTTACCCCGGCTATTGTCATCGAGGAACAATTTCGAGACAAAGCCGGGGTGTGCTTGATCGTTAGGGTGGATATTTGCTGCCGCCGGTTGTGCTGCCTAGAGAACCCCTCCAACTCCGTCCTTTGGCTGCACGTAGACCATGGCTCTATGAGCCAGATCTACGTGTGCGTCTGCCGTTCCCACACACCCCTGTGTGTTCTGAGACAACAAAGCTCTTCAGTACCTCAGCGAGACGACTGATGAAGCGCAGGTGCGGTTCCCAACGCTGACCTAGTATTTCTGGGGGACTTCAATGGCCATCACATTGAATGGCTGGGGGTCCCTCAGGACTGATCATGCGGGTAGGGCCGCCCATGCGTTCGCTCTCTCCCACGGTCTGACCCAGATGGTATGCGGGATCACCCGGATACCAGACAGGTCAGATCACGCGCCTGCTCTGCTGGACCTACTGCTAACGAGTCGCCCATCCCAGTACAGTGTTTCGGCAGGAGCCCCATTGGGTAGTTCCGACCACTGTGTTGTTCACGCTGGCATAAAGGTGGCACCTCCTGCACGTGCTGTACAAACTCCGTCAGCGGATTGGGGACGGTCTACGCGATTATTATGCGTCCGTCCCCTTTTCTAGGAAAGGCTCCTTCGGATAGCCCTTATGCGATTGCTGGCGAGATCAGTTTAGGGATGGAATATTACATCTCTTTCACTGATGTCGCCAGTATCCGCAGAACCCGTCCCTGGTTCGGGCGAGATTGTGCCAAAGCTGTTCGACAAAAACAGTCGGCATATCGCGCCTGGATTAGGGCCCGGGCTGTGCGTGACCTAAACGTGGGCCATCTCAAAGCAGCGTACAACCGGGCCACAAAATCCAGCAAGAGGGCCTTTAAGAGAGCGGATGCCCAGCGGTCGCGCGGCTTGGTCAGGAGCTCACTTCCCATCCCACGGGCAGCCGTGGATACTGGCAACTAGCCAAAGCCGTCTTTTGTCAGCCCTCGCTGCCACCGCTGCGTTACCCAGATGGAACACTGGCTCACAAAGCCCAAGAGAAAGCGGATATGCTCGCAGACATCTTTGCGGCTAATTTCCGGGTCGACGACCGTGGCCTGCAGTCCCCCGCCATCGCCAACTGTGGCCACACTATGCCTGACATTGTACTCAGGCAATGCGATGTACGGGCAGTGCTGCGATCACTCGACACGCGGAAAGTCAGTGGCCCTGACGGCATTCCGGCGGTGGTACTACGGAAATGAGCAGCTGAGTTGTCTCCTGTACTAACTCGTCTGTACCGCCTGTCTTGCTCCACAGGAATCGTGCGGAGGTCTGGAAGGAGGCGAACGTACAACGATCCCCAACAAAGGGGATCGGTCTGATCCAGGCAACTATCGACCCATAGATGTCACCTCAGTCATCTGCAAGGTGTTTGAGCTCATCATCAACAAGCAGCTCATGCGATACCTCGAAGATCACCATTAATAAATGATCGGCAATACGGCTTCAGGCCAAAACGATCAACGGGTGATCTTCTGGCATTCGTAACGCATGTCTGGGGTGAGGCTATGGAAAGGCACGGCGAGTCGTTGGCGATTAGCCTGGACATCGTCAAAGCCTTCGATAGAGTCTGGCATACTTCGCCCCGGCATTCGCTTTTTGCAAGTGAATACCGTGGGTACCGCAGGGGTCCGTGCTGTCACCAACTCTCTTCCTTCTGCATATCAATGATATGCTATCCCTCGGAAAACATTCATTACTATGCAGATGACAGCAC